>CAIGRB010007332.1:6904-21776 GCA_903798255.1 Fraxinus quadrangulata | reverse complement strand
CCAAGAACAAATGATACATGCTCGAAAATCATGTTCTAAATTAAATTTCAAAAATTATTATATGGATTGAAACAATCTGTACGCATATAGTATATCGCCTTAACGAATATTTGTTTAAGGAGGATTATAAAAATGACGATATCTGCCCACATATTTTCATAAAGAAAACAAATATTAGATTTGCTATTATGGTAGTTTATGTTGATGATTTAAATTTAATTAGAACTCTTAATGATCTCAACAAAACTACAAATTATTTGAAAAATGAATTTGAGACGAAGGATTTACAAAAGGCCAAATTTTGTCTCGCGTTGAAAATTGAACATTTCTAAGAATGATTATTTGTTCACTAATTTATATATATAGAAAAAATCTTAAAACGTTTTTATATGAATAATGCACATCCATTGTCATCACTTATGGTGGTTTAATCACTTGATGTAAAAAATGATCAATTTCATCTACTTGACATAGTTTTTTTCTGTAAATCGTCTTACAAGATATAGCTCTACACCAACTTTAAGATATTGGAACGGTGTTAAACACATTTTTTCTTTATACTCCAATTTATTAACAATTAACTGTACTCTTTTTATTCCCCTTCGTTTGATTTTTTTCACTAAGTTTTTATCAAATAAAATTTTTAACGAGGTAGTTATTGTACAAATAATCATCAAAGGTGGAGCGTTGAACAATAATGATATAATTATTGATGGATATTATTTAGTATTGTCATGATAAATATATAAGTCTTATCTAGTATGGAAGAATTTATTTCATTCCAACTGTACCTCTTGGTTTGAACCCTATAAATACATGACATTGGTTCTCAATAAAACACACACAATTGAATTTGGGCAACTTACAAAAATACCTCTAAAATTAGGAATCTTTTAAAAAATCATATGAAAAGTATTTTGGAAGTAAAAAATACCGTGTAAAATTAAATGTCACTTTTTAAAATTAAGTATCACTTTTTTTATATATTAAAAATGGCTATACTTTTATTAAAAAGTGATGTTTGTAACTCAAAAATTAACAAATTTCAAAAAAAGTGACACACAAAAAAAAAGTGATAAATACTTGAAAATAGTGACAAAACACCAATAAAAACATTGAAATTAGTTCAATAAAGTGATAAAAAGGATAACATGACCATCTTCCTTCCTCTTTATCCGTTCACCGCCAAACATTTTTATGTCAGTTCAACGACAAACCATATCTTACTAATTTCTACTATGTGAAGAATTTCTATCAAGTTACATTCATAAATCTCAAAAAAGTAACATAAATTAAAAAGAACACAATAAAAAAGTGACAAATATTAAAAAAAAAAGTGACAAAAAGTCAATCAAAACCTTGGAATTAGTTCAATAAAGTGATAAAATTCAAAAATGTGACAAACAATTTAAAAAGTGACAACTAATATTTAATATCAATGAAAACTTTATAAGAGATTTAGGGGATGGTTGAGTTTCTTTTGCATGTTATCTCTTTGGCCAATTTTCTTGAAGAGAACATTTTGTTGATGTTGTTATGTCATTACGAAAGTAAAGTATGTTGAAGACATCATGTTAAAGCAATCTCTTCATATAAATAGACTGTTGATGACTTTTTTTATTTATTTTTTTTTTCAATTTTTTTTTTTGACATGAAAATCATGTTTCTATTGCTTATTGAATATTTGTGGGGGTATAATTATCCTATGATTGCACGCATCAGACTTTTGTATTAAATTTAAATATATTTAATTGATACATGTCAATGAATTTAACTAAGGGTCCGTTTGATTGCAAGAGTGGAAAATTGGTGGAAAGAAAATGAATTTCAGGAAACGTAATTGCCTAGAAATTATTTTGCAGGGAATTGTTAATTAAGTATGTTTGATTGGTATAATTTCTTACCTGAAAAATTTTTAAATTTTTTATTCGTTTGGCTTTATTTGACATGAAAATTGTCCATTAAAATGATAATTTTTTTCACAATTGGTTATAAGATTTGTTTCCTAATCCAAAAAAAAAAAAAAAAAGAATTTTTTTCCCTAAAAAATCATTTTTTTTATCAAAGTTTAGTGTTTGTTTGGCTTTGTTTTACATGAAAATTGTCCATCAAAGTGAAATTTATTTTTACAGTTGATTATGACATTTGTTTTCATTGAAAAAAAAAAAAAGGCTGCAACAGCTTGGTAAAACTTTTCCCACCAAAATGGTGGGAAAAAGTTTTCATCAATTTCCAAGAAAATGCGTCACGTGAGGACCGCGAGTGGAAAACCAATTCCCAAGAAAATTATACCTATTAAACAACTAAAAAGGTGGAAGATGGAAAAAAGTTCCAACTTCCAAGGAAAATAAAGACTATCAAACATGGCCTAAATCTTTAACACCAACAACTTGTGTATGAAAGCACCATAAACTTCTATCTGGTTGGTAATTATGCTGGTGAACGAGTGATAGTTGGGATAATTACGCAAAATTAACCAAAAGCTTAATTCATATAGTGTCAATAACGCAACACAATTTAGTCATCAATTAGTTCGTTGGTGGGTTCTATACTCATGTTATGATAGATAAATAGTGATAAATTAGCCAAAACGAACTCAAACATTTTGTAAAAGCTGCAATAAGTCAAAGGTTGCTGCTGCTAGTCGAGATTATGGATGCAACAATGCAACCACCAACCTTCACATTACATAACAAATATTGTAGAAGCACGTCAATAATAAACATTTTGTTTATTAGGATATCATAAAAAGGAATACTCCTACTTCTAGAAAAGAGTAGAAGAAAGTTTTGAATGCACTTACTCAGAATCTCAGACAAAACCTCTAACAAGTTAGAAAATTGCTTTTGCAATTCCCAATAGAAAACAATCAGCCAAGAAATAAGAGATCAATTAATGATCCTCACCTCCTTCATTGTTATCCCCCAAAATCCCGTCGTCGTCGACACAACCACCATTCTTCTACTTTCTCCGTCGCCATCACCACTACTACTAGCAAACCCAAACCTAAGCACAAACCTAAGCCATTTACCTAGATCTCTACTTCTATCCACTGTCCAATGAGAAAATCAAGGAAGCCAAGGTGCTATGCTGAACTAGCATCGAAATTGGTGAACGGGCGATTCGATGACTTTTTAATGATAGCAGAGAGCATGGTGGTTTTGGAGTTTAAGTGTATAGAATCTGTAGGTTTGCTTAATGTCATCGATTGTCGTATAGAAAAATAGAGACTAGAAAAATTTATGGATGGAAGCAGAGATCGTAGAGAAACTAGCTTGATCTGTTTGGGGTTTTAAAGACGTATTAAATACGATTTTAGGATGTTATAATATTTTTAGGGTATAAATCTAATTTGATATTTTTTTAGAGTAGTGAGCCTAATTTCCTCATTGAATTTTAACTTTCATATTTTCTTCCCTTATTCTATTACTTTTATTTCAGAACGACTTAACATTTCTTACATAAAATAAAATTTTCATCTTCTTCCCCAAATCTATTCCACCAAAACCAAACCCACAGTGAAATCAGTCACCTTCAACTGCTGCCACCACCAGCTTCCACTGTCATCAGCAGCTTCAAACCCAAAGCACAAACACAAGAATCCTCAAAAGTTCCATCTAATTCAAGGTAGAGTTCTATTATTGTACCGTTTTCATGGACTCTTCTTTACTCGTAAAATCCACATTAAAAGTCTTTAGTTTTTTGAATTTCTCTACTTCTAGTTATTTAAATTACTCTAAACTTTCTCTCTTCAGAGTCAAGAAGGTCCAAAAATTCAAGAAATCGAAAATTGCTGTAAATTGCTTGAATCCTCGAAATACTAACTTGTTATGGGAAAATTACGACTCACCCATCAAACTCTTTTCTTATTTATGGAAACGGGCTTATGTTTTGTAGAAATTTGGGCAAGAAACCGAGGGTATCTTTACCATTTTCAAGCCATTTTTTATTTTCGATTTTTCAAAACAGTGAAAACGCGTTTTTGAAAACAAGTTAAAATTTTACAAAGAAAACCCAAAACAAAAAATTTGTTGTTTTAGGTGTTTTCAGTTATAATCAAGCCAAAATTTTCAAAACGCATTTTAGGTGTTATCAAAACAATTTTTCAAAATGTCAAAAAGAACACATTTTCAACAATCTCAAAATGAACACTCAAAGTACAAAACTCAAAATGAATTCAAAATTCAAAACGCAAAACTAAAACACAAAGAGAATAACTTCTGAGTTTTTGGAAATTGTGTCATTTTGTTCGAGTTTATTTGCTTGGACTATTTCTCAATCAATAAAGGTTTTCCTTAATTTTTGTTTAGAGAGAAAATAGAATTTTAGGATTATGTGTTCCTATTGTGGAATGCCATCGTATGTACGACATTAACTACTTCGTGGCTATTTGCCATGGAGTGGCGGACTCATTCTTTCCGATTTGAAGGGTGGTGGGAAGGTGGTGGCGGTGGAAGGTGGCTGATTTCACTGTGGGTTTGGTGGGGATGGGAAAGAAATGAAATTTTTATTTTATTATTTTATGTGAGAAATGTTAAGCTACACTTTTACCTTTATAAAATTAATCAAAGATGTCAGAATTTTATTTCTTTGATCAACTTACGGTCATTTCGTCGATTTGCCCTCTTGCTACAATGAATTAAAAGGTTTGTGACCGTAAAACTAAGTGAAAGATTTGGGACCACAACTATAATTTTTCCTAAAAATAATAAATATGAGCCAGCCCAGATTGTGGTTTTTATTGGAGTGAGTCACATAAAGTGTAAGTAAACTTATCATTCTCCTACCTTTTCTATTAGTATTCTCTTAATTAACTATTGGCGTTTTGGAAAGGAACATATACGTTGAATAATATTTTCAATGAAATTAGTTATTCCCTCTTTCCCATAAAAATATGCTCGATTTCCTTTTTCTTTTGTTCCAAATTATATGCCACCTTCTTGTTGATATAATTAATATATTTTCTAATATACCTCTATTTAATATATCTTATTATCAATAAATACAAACTACCATTATTCAATATAGGGTATTTTAGGAAAAATGTAAATAAAATTAATTAAGTTTTCTTAATTTGTGTAAAAATAGAAACAAGATTATTTTTATGGGACACATACTTTGTCAATCCCATAAAAATAGATCTGCTTTAATTTTTATACATATTTAAAAAATGTAATTAATATAGTTGGAAATATAAATTTAGTAGTTCATATTTATTGATAACAAAACACATTAAATAGAGATACATTAGAAAACTAAACAATCAACTATACTTTCAATAAGGAAATTTTTCTATAATTTAGGACTTACGAAAAAGGAAAATAAGCATATCTTTATGAGACAAATGGAATAGATTATATCATATCAAATAATGTGTCGGATTGTGAGATTGAAAGCAAATATATCATCAATCATACTACATAGACATAATGATTAACATAATGTTACATGACAATTTATCATTGAACTGTTTAAAATATAATCAACTTTTTAATTCAATCATGATACAAGATTGCATTGATAATTATCCGCGTGGGCTATTGGGATTAGGACTACTTGAGATGCGCCCCACGTCTATCGCATACGTTCGTCAACCCCAGAGGCCGTCGACCCCCTATGAGACTCTTTAAGTCCACACGGACCGTCCACCATCATAATATTGTCTATCGCCAGAGGACGTCGACCCCCCATGAGACCTTCTACGTCCACACGGGCCGTCCACCACTATGGGTCCAACGCCACACGTAATCACATAAATGACAATTAGCTAGACAGGAATTGCCCAACAACAAATAGGGATACAACCAACCACTTGAAGAGTGGGGATCACTCTACCAGAACGTGAGGAAAGTGGGGATGTGTACGCGGGACACTTGGCACCAGCAACTGTCGAACACATGTGTAGCAGCAAGTGCCTATAAATACCTCCAACGTAAGAAATATAGTTTCTTTTTGGAACCCAAACTATGTGAATTTTGAATTTTTAGGGGGGANGAAAGTGGGGATGTGTACGCGGGACACTTGGCACCAGCAACTGTCGAACACATGTGTAGCAGCAAGTGCCTATAAATACCTCCAACGTAAGAAATATAGTTTCTTTTTGGAACCCAAACTATGTGAATTTTGAATTTTTAGGGGGGAAAGAGAAATAGTGGTGAAAATTATTTGAAAGAGAAAAGTGAGTAAATGAAAGCCCCCACAACTCTTTAAATAGTGCTGAAAATTTTGAATTTTTAGGGGGGAAATTTCCCCCTAAGAGTGAAAACCAATTGTGGAGTGTCACTTGTACAGTATCGACCCATTTAAATCAAATGACAATATGTACAGTATTGACCCGTTTAAATCAAATGACAAAATGAAAAAAAAAAGCGTTAGTTAGCCAGCTTGAAAATACTACCTTTTATCGATAGATATCGACAAGAGAAAGAGGCTCTAGTGATATAAGATAACATTAATAATTATCCACATGGACAATTGGGATTAGGACTACTCGAGATATGCTCCACGTCTACCACATACGGTCGTCAATCCCATGAGGCCATCGACCTCTCCCATGAGACCCTTTAAGTCCACATGGGCCGTCTACTATCATAATATTGTCTATTGCCATGAGGCCGTCGACCCCATGAGACCTTCTACATCCATAAGAGTCGTTTACCACTATAGATCCAACGCCACATGTAATCATATAAATGACAATGAGCTAGACAAGAACCGCCCAATGGCAAA
This sequence comes from Fraxinus quadrangulata, assembly GCA_903798255.1. NCBI lineage: Eukaryota > Viridiplantae > Streptophyta > Magnoliopsida > Lamiales > Oleaceae > Fraxinus > Fraxinus quadrangulata. The sequence goes on along the minus strand of CAIGRB010007332.1, from coordinate 15,047 downwards.
CATGGGTACAACCAACTACTTGAAGAGTGGGGGTCACTCTACCAGAACATGAGAAAAGTGGGATGTGTACGTGGGGCACATGGCACTAGCAACCGCCGAACGTATGTGTAGCAACAAGTGCCTATAAATACCTCTAAGGTGAGAAATGTAGTTTCTTCTTGAAACTTGAACTATTTGAATTCCACTATAATCTCTTCATATCCTCTAAAATCGAGTACTAATTCTCATGTCAGAAGTACAATGGAAGAGAAAGCCCCAACCTTATTTTGCAAGTAGCAAACACTGATCGAAGCAGCGAGAACATCATTCACGTCAAGGAGACCATCGAAATCTACCTAACTACAATTTTATTGGCGCCGTCTATCAAAAAACCACTGAATAAAAAGTTATGTCAAGGAGACGGACTAGGAGTGAAACACGCATGGTCCGGAATACGGCGGAGATGGAGATGGAGTCAGAGTCTGTCGCAAGGGGTCATGACCCACCACCGCCACCACAATACGTAACGTAGAGCCAATTTAATGCCTTGGAGATACAATTGGCAGTCATGATAACCCTCTTGGAAAGTCAAAAACAAAAATATCACAGCCCCTCCGCAGAGTTCGTCGAAAGCCGTACGTAAGCAACCACCCCAAGTGGCTCAAACGATTACCCCGCCTGCTACTTAGCCGACAACAGGAGACATGGGAGCCTCAGGTTTTATGTTTCCACAGAATCCCCAACCTGTGACAGACTTGGAAAAGAAAATAGAGGAAATGATGACCCAAAAGATAGACGATGCATTGACCAAAAGAAAGGACAGACGTAGGTAGATGGTTCTGGAGGAGGATCCTTTCACCCCTGAAATTATGGACGTACCTTTGCCGAATGGCTTTAAACAGCTAATGATAGAAGCATATAACAGAGACACGGACCTGTTGGATCACATACGGACCTTCTTTGACTTAATGAGGCTTTATACAACCCCAGACGCCGTGATGTGTAGGTCATTTCCCCCGACACTTAGGAGGGAGGCTAAAGACTGGGTAGCCACACTGGTACCCAGGTCTATAAAGACTTTTGAAGAACTTTCCAGAAGTTTCATGACTTACTTCATGAGCAAGAAGAGGAAACGAAAGACGGCCATTGGAATGATATAGGTGGTATAAGAGAAAGATGAATCTTAGCAGGAGTACCTGGCTAGGTTCAACCGGGCAACGCTTGGTATAATGGACCTTCAAATGTCTGCAATAGTAATAGCATTAATGAATGGGATGTAGAATTGGGCTTTTAAAATGTCACTCTCTAAACCCCCTCCCCCCCCAGACGACCTATTGAAGAAGGGTGACAAGTATGTTGATGCAGAGGAAGTCGAGAGGGTCAGAAAAAGTTTGAAAGAGGGACAGGAGACAGAAAGTCACAAGTGAAAGTTAGGTGACGAGGGAAAACTTATTGATAAAGGCAAATAAAGGAATAAGCGCATGAGCAAGGAATATGTTCCGGATCAGTCCATCAGGCAAAGATGATAGGAGGTCAAGGCCTTTACCCCTTCCCTAAATACACTNGAGGTTTATAAGCTACTGCAGGCAGGCTTCATCTAGGAAGTACAGAATCCCGACTGGTTAGCCATTGTCGTCCTGGTGAAAAAGCCAAATGGAAAATGGCGAATACGTGTAGACTACACCGGACTCAACAAGATGTGCCCTAAAAACTCGTACCCACTACCCAGAATAGACCACCTGGTAGATGCCACATCGGGTCATGAATGACTGAGTTTTCTAGACTCATTTTTTGGGTATCATCAGATCTCCTTGGCAGAGTCGGATCAGGAGAAAACCTCTTTCATCATTGATGTTGGGATGTATTGTTATACAACCATGTCGTTCGATCTAAAAAATGTCGGGGCAACCTATCAGAGAATGGTGAATAAAGTCTTTAGAGACCTGCTCAGAAGTGTCATAGAAGCATACGTGGATAACATGGATGTCAAGAGTGTGAAGGCCAGCGACCATATAAATGACTTATAGAAGGTGTTCAACATTGCTCGACAAAACAAACTAAAGTTCAATCCGGAAAAGTGTATTTTTGGAACAGCGGGTGGCAAGTCTTGGGCTTTATGATCACACAGAGAGGTGTCGAGGCAAATTCGGATAAAATTCGAGCCATTCTAGAGATTAAGAGCCCAGAATCAGCATTGAATCGGTTCATGAGCCGGGCAGTAGATAAGTGCTACCACTTCTTCAAGGCGATTGAGGGCTCTACTAACTTTGAATGGACAAAGGAGTGTGATAAGTAGCGAAAATCCTTGAAGCAGTCATTACAGCAGCCACCGGTCTTGACTAGGCCATGCTCAGGGGATGTGCTAAGCTTATACTTCGTAGTGTTTAAGTATGCGGTCAGTACAGTACTAGTGAAAGAGTTTCCAAATGTACAGAAGTCTGTTTACTACGTTAGCCAGGTGTTGAGAGGAGCATAAATTCAATATAGCCTTGCATAGCAGTTGGTATTCACACAAATTGTAACAGTCAGAAAATTAAGGTCGTACTTTCAGTCCCATATAATATAGGTCATGACCGATCAACCTATCAAGCAAATTTTGCATCGCCTTGAGACGTCGGGTAGGATGTTGAAATGGGTAATCGAGCTGAGCGAGTTCGACATTGAGTTTAGGCCAAGACCAATTATCAAGGCGCAAGCGTTGGTAGATTTTATCGTAGAGCTAACAATTCTACCTGACTACCCCCTACAAACAGAAGCAGTTTAGAAAATCTTTGTGGATGGATTCTCGCATGGCTACGGGTCCGGAGTAGGCATCATTATGATACAACCAAAATCTGAGGAGTTGGAGTGTTCGTTACACTTTGAGTTCCCTGCAACAAATAATGACGCTGAGTATGAGGCAGTCATCACGGGCTTGAATTTGGCAGCCAAACTTGGGATAACATCAGTTGAAATCTGTAGTGACTCCCAGCTAATCGTCGGATAGGTGAATTCGAGGCAAGGGATGGAAAGATGGCATCCTATCTAATGAAGGTAGAGACTTGCAAAGAGGGTTTATGAGTTACGAGTTAACCAAGTTTCCTCGCAGAGATAATGAGCGGGCAGACGCCCTGTCTAAGCTAGCATCGATGAATCCAAAAAATCTACCTAGCACGGTGAATGTACAAGTCTTGCAACAGCCTAGCATTTTGCTCATAGAGGGCACAGTTAATCCAGAACATGGAAAAAGTTGGTTAGGCCCATTGGTAGACTACCTAACGGATAATAAATTGCCAAATGATGCACAAGAGGCTGAAAATACGGGCAGCATTATTCACCATGATCGACGGGCAACTATACAAGCTAGGATTTACCATGCCATACCTGAAGTACTTGCACCCAACTGAAGCTCATGAAGTCTTACTCGAGATACACTTGGGAATTTATAGTAATCACCAAGGGGCAACCACAATTGCCTTCAAAGCTCTGCGATAGGGGTACTACTGGCCCACAATGAAGGAGGACACCCAGAATTTGTGAGGAAGTGCGATGCATGTCAGCGTCATGGAAATTTGATCCATGTACCCGTCGAACAACAGTCGACCATTTTTTGAGTAAGCCCTTTCTTCCAGTGGGGGATGGATATTTTGGGACCTTTACCTATAACCAAGGGGTAGAGAAAGTTCATGTTGGTAGTAATTGACTATTTTACAAAGTGGGTCGAAGCAGAGCCCTTGGCTACCATTACGACAGCAAAAGTACAGAGCTTTATTTGGAAGAGCATAATAGCGGAGCCCTTGGCTACCATTACGACAGCAAAAGTACAGAGCTTTATTTGGAAGAGCATAATATATAGATTTGCCATACCAAGAGTCCTCATCACTGACAATGGCAAACATTTTGATAACCATGGCTTCAAGGCTTTTTGCTCGATTATCACATAGACCACATGCTCACTTCCATAGCACATCCCAAGCAAATGGGCAGACATAGGTAACAAATTGAGCAATCTTGTGAGATCTCAAGACAAGATTGGAGAAGGAAAGGGGCTCTAGGCAGCTGAGTTACCTAATGTCCTGTGGGCATATCACACGACCCCACGAAAAACAACCGGAAAAACCCCCTTCAAGTTATCCTTCGAGATGGAGGCTGTTATCCAAGTAGAAGTCCTGAACGAGATTGGCATTGTCAAAGCTAAACAACTTGATGTATCGACCACCAGCACAGAACTCGATATACTAGACTGGGTGAGAGAGAAAGTAACTATGATGATGATAGCTTATAAGTAGAGGGCTGTTGGGTACTTCAATCGTAGGGTGAAATCGAGAGTTTTTCAGTCAGGGGATCTCGTACTGAGAGAAGCAACAGCAGCGGGTCACCATCCATATAAACTCAGGCCGAATTGAGAAGGACCGTATGAGGTGATTCGGAGCCTTGGAAATGGAGCTTACATCCTAAAAGGCTTGAAGGGAAAACCACTAGGTGGGCCGTATAACGCCAAGCATCTCAAGAAGTATTATCAATAGCTCGTTAGGCATTTTCTTCTTTAGTTTTCTTTCCGATGTAATGATCACATGTAAATATTGAAGTTAGGATTTTCATGATGTAATGCCTGCTACAAGCACACTTGATTGAAAATTGTTTAATGAAAAGCCTAGATGGCGGCAAATGATGAGGGTGCTAAGGAAAGGCCAGCCTAGCTGGGACGTCCCGGTGCGCCTACTGAGTCCCCAAATCTTGACAAGTTAAATTCTGCTATGAGATCACGGTCTATGATTGATTGAAGCGAAGACTACAAACCTCCCTCGATTATCCAAAATAGCTCGATGCATAGCGTTGAGCAAAATAGTCAAGAAATTGACTATCTTAAAATCGCTAAGGGTTGATAGTGAGTTTTCAAAATAAAAAACGATTAGGGCTCAAAATCATCTGACCTTGCTCTTAACGATCCAAAATAGCTCGACACATAGTGGTGAGCACAATAGTCAAGAAATTGGCTAGCTCAAAATCGCTAAAGGCTAGTTGTGAGTTTTCAAAACCGAAAATGGTTAAAGCTCAAAATCACCTGACCCTACCCTCGACGATCCAACAGCGCTTGATGTATAGCGATGAGCAAAAAAGTCAAGAAATTGACTAGCTCAAAATCGATAAGGGCTAGTGACGAGTTTCTAAAACCTTAAATGGTCAAGGCTCAAAATCACCAGACCCAATATCCAACACTGCTTGACGTATAGTAGTGAGAAAAAAAAAAGAAAAAAGGGAGGGGGAGGAGGAAGCAAAACTAAAATGATGTTAAAAAAGCTAGCGCTCATACTCAAAATGTAATAAGAGTGTCTGTCCACATCTCGGATCAGGAGAAAGTAATAAATAACTCGACGATAAAAATAAAATAACAATAGAAAGTGCTAAGAGGCCTACAATAATATGTCAGGTCAACCCGAATGTAAGGTCCCATCACTCTCGCCTCGGGATGTATGCCCAGATGTCTTGGACTGAGGGGCTCCACCTTCCTTGCCTTTGCACTGCTACAAACCTATCAAAGCCTAAGGGATCGATGGTAGGACGCTCAGCAAATATCCACTCCTTGGTTAGTTTGATGGATGCCGCCATTGTCTTCCCCCCATAAGAATGCAAAGCCTTAACAAAATCAGAAGACAACTTGTACCGCTCCAAGGAGGCCTCCAGATCCTTAACATACTCCTCGGAGGCCCTATATTTCTCCACCGCTTCCTCGGGAGCATGACCTAAAGCAGAGCGCAAGTTGTTTATCTCAGTCTCCTACTCCATATCACGAGCCTCTAAGTCTTCGAGGGATTTCCTAAAGGAGGAAATTTGCTTCTTATATTGGTGAGACTTTTTCTTTTTCTCATCTACGAGGGTCTCATTTTCCCGTTCAAGGGCCTTCTTTTCTCGCTCCAGGGTCTTCAACTCTAACGTTAAGAAATGGCTTAACTCGACAAGCCCAACTTGAAGAGCCACCACTTGAAAGGGACAATAGATCAAGTAACTATGGAGCATGTACAAAAGAATCGATAAACAAAAAAAACCTACCCTCTAAGTAAGGACCGCCAGAACCCTCTCGATATCATTAGCACTCCGACAGGCGATCGACTGGACACACCTAGGCGGAACCAAGGATCTGACTGCCCTCATCTCTAAATAACCCCGAGAAGGGAGGAATCTGAAATCTAGAAGAGGAGAACCCTCACGCTTGGGCACGACAAGACTCAGACTGCCCCCTACACCCTCGGAGGGTGGGATAACTTCGACGGAATCATCCGAGAGTTGAGGGGCATCCTTGATAGTATGGCGCAGCACCCCCTATCGTTGCTCTTTTTTCTCTTCAATGGCACTGAAGGAAGATCATCGTCGCTCTTGTTACCGCACTCTACTAGGGAGTCCATGGTCTCCCCTAACTTGAAATCCATCCATGTACATACAAGATAGAATCCATCAAGTTTACAAAAATAACGAGTCAATAAGTACCCAAAAGTATAATGCAAGCAAACTATGCCAAAACTTACTGTCAATAGATGCAAATCCCTCATCGCTCCCCAGCTCGGGCAGAGACGTTAACACCTCGTCCAAGTCAAAGTCCATATCTGTGTGTAAGTGGTCAAGTTAATCAACTTCAACAGGTAAAAGACGAAACAAGAGATACTCACAAGTATAAAATATACAAGCAGGGTATAAAAGACCTGCCAGTAGGACAACCAATCCCGACTAGCAACATATTCCTCAATGTCAGAACTGACCCCAGGTCAACTGCAAAGGATGGAATTTTGGTCAATTTTTGGATTTGTACTCTCAGAGGGGGTGACCTAGACCTCACTATTGAAATGCGGATTAAGGGATGTCTCCAGTGGGTATTAAAAGAAAATTGGCCTTCATGGGGCCGAGCAAAGAAAAATCGAGATTTCCACCCCATGTTGGAATTCCTGAACTTAAGAAAACGAAATGGGACTCTAGTGGTGAAATAGATGAAAGCATTACATTGGGCTAACTTGTGCATTTCGAAGATGCATCTGAAGAGGTCCATTGAAGGAGGAATTTTCCTACTAAGGAGTATAAGAAATTATGCGCATTCCTCCACGCATTAGGATTAATTTGACTTGGGGTAAGGTGAAACTCGTTGAACAATGAGATGAAGAAATGATGAATGGAAAATCGAAAACTACCGTCCATAATGTCTTTATAAACGACGACCTCATCGGGCTTAGGGGCTCTATAGACTTAGCTATCGACCAGGTCATACTTTCTGAGTGACTTTTCCAATTTGTATGGGGAGTTGTATAGCCTATAACATTGCGGAATGTCAAGAATCACCTCCTTGCCCGCGGCATCACACCCTATCTCAATATTTTGGCTTGAGGATTTAGTTGACCCAATATGACGTTTTGGGGAAATTAAGCGAAAAACTTGAAATTTGGCCGAACGTGTTAAAGTATTTGACTCGAAAGGAATTTGGCCAACCCCACAAGAGGGATCTTCGACGACAACCGTCCCGCGACCAGCTGTGGGGGTAGTCGACGTCGACCATCCTCATAGCTGGCCGGAAGTCAACCAGCAACATTGCTGCGGTCAATTGTCGACCAGCAACGTTGGTCGACAACAATCGTCGACCTAAAAAACCCGTCGATCGGCCCATCCGAAGGTGGGTCAATCGACTCTCTTACCCCCTCGTCTTCACTCTCACTGGAAGATGAAGAGATAAAATGTTTTATACATGATTAAAAATACGAGATGAATGAAGAAGGGGAGAGGAGATTACCTTGAAAGAGGAGAAGGAAGTTGAAGATTTTTACAAAAGAGAAAATGGAGTAAATGAAGGCTCCCACAACTCTTTAAATAGTGGGAGAGGAGATTACCTTGAAAGAGGAAAAGGAAGTTGAAGATTTTTACAAAAGAGAAAATGGAGTAAATGAAGGCCCCCACAACTCTTTAAATAGTGGGAGAGGAGATTACCTTGAAAGAGGAAAAGGAAGTTGAAGATTTTTACAAAAGAGAAAATGGAGTAAATGAAGGCCCCCACAACTCTTTAAATAGTGGGAGAGGAGATTACCTTGAAAGAGGAAAAGGAAGTTGAAGATTTTTACAAAAGAGAAAATGGAGTAAATGAAGGCCCCCACAACTCTTTAAATAGTGGTGAATATTTTGTATTTTTAAGGAGAAATCCCCCCCCCCC
>CAIGRB010007312.1:11635-38664 GCA_903798255.1 Fraxinus quadrangulata | reverse complement strand
AAAAAAAAAAGAGGACTAAAATGACATAGGTTTTAAATTCCTATATTATTTATAGTGATAAATGTTGATTTTGATAATGATAATATTTTCGTGATTTGGATAGAGTTTGATTGCAATCTTAATTTGATAAAACTTAAAATTAATCATAATTCTAATTTTTGAAATCAATTCTCATCCAAATTCCTTAAATACATCGTTTTAAATTCAATTCTTATCCAATTTGATAGATATGATTTTCCATCCCAATTGTACCATAATTCAACCACTGTTTTTTAGTATAAATAGTGTGCAATTGTCCCACAATTCACCACCAAAGAATTTTACACAGCATCTTTCATATAATGCAGCTGTAAATTGCAAGTATATTTATCCAAAGCTCGTTTGATCATTCAACATAAGATATTTTTGTGCAAACAATTCGTTTTCTTGTACATTTATATTCAATAATTTATGCATAAATTGTCAGTGAATTTTCGGGTTCTTTATTAAGTGATAAGAGATCCTACGGGAATTTAAGATGACCTAAGATGAGTGTATCGTTTGGTCACCGATATACTTCATAAGAAAATAGTGGTATATAATGTTTATTTTATTGTATATAATTGTGTATGAAAACTGAATGTATCTTATTGGGTATTTTTAAATACTCACTTTTACAAAATTTAACAAGTTAGTTCAAGTCGATTAGAATAGTGATGGGATAGTGATGCGATTACCAAGAGGAATCGAAGAGATAAAACATTAAGTTTATTTTATTTTATTTTTCCTTTAAATTGTTATATTTAATTTGTGATTATGTTTTTATTATGGATATTTTAATTATTTTGTATTAAAAGAATATTATTTTATCGTTCCGCGAAAAGTGAATTTTTTGTAAACACTCCAGTATTTGTAAAATTTTGGGGTGTTACAAATTTTGCTAAAAAAGTTGAGTATGGATTTGATACATTTTGAAAGGTTAAGGACAAAAAATGCAAATCTCTCAAGTAAAAATAACCCATCCAATCATATTTGGAGGAAAAAAATTACTTATAAGTAAGTTTGACTTATATATAAGGAAGGGGAAACTAAAAGGATACCCTAGGAATAAATAATATTTCCAGGGGTAAAACTGGAAAACCATCAAAAATATTTGCCCCTCATTTTGTATATTATTACAAATTTGTTCCCGCGGTTGAGACTCTGAGGACATCATTGTAAATACATAGAACTCAATGTCGTCTTCTTCCTTCCACCCCGGCATCCCCCATCCCCACCTGATTTACTACTATTTTCTCTTCGCTGGGCACTTACTGCAATTCTATACTCACTCTCTCTCTCCGTCAATCGAAAAAGGTTCGGAGTTCTGGTTAAAGTAAGTTATTTTATATTTTTGCTAAAATGCTGCTGTTGTCGATTTTGATTTTCTTGTCTTCATGATTCACTTTGATTTCATTGCTTTGCTTGTATTCAGGAACTGGAACTGTTTCTGTTTTGGGTTTTTCAAACTTTCCGAGAAAAAATAACCCATCTTTCTTCTTTTCTTTTAGCTGGGTGGAAGGCCAGTTTTGGTTTTAAACGTACATTCTTGGTATCGGTGGAGTAAGTTTGTTAAATTTAACATTTTACTTTTGTTTTGAAATGATTTTGATTGTTGTTGAGAGGGGTTTTTCAGTTGGCTCATTAAATTTATCTGAAAATGTGAGCTTGTATTGTACTTCAATGTATGAACTCTGATGTCTGTTTATCTTGTTGAAATTTGTTCATTAATGCATGTCATGTTGCATAAAGTTTTACAGTATTAGCTGTTGTAAATTGTAAGTTGATTCATTTCGTTGCCTTTATAATACGGATATTAGTTAATAGGATTTCGTTGGTTGATATTTTTATCATGAAAACAGGTATTAGGAAAGGAAAACTTGAAAATGAAAATTTTGAAAAAGAGATATACTTATTAGCAGAGTTAAAAGCTAAAGGTATTTCAGATTCTTTAAAAGGCAAGGGTGCGCCAAGGGCATTTTAGATTCTTAAAATGACAAGGGTGTGGGGGTAATGTCTTCAAGGTACATAGCTGAGCATTTCCTACTCATTAACCAAGCTCTGAGGAACTGGCAAGAATCGATTGTGAGATAATGATATGGAAAAACTCTCTATGTGGTGTTGAGCAGGCCATGACAAGTTGGCTCATGGCCAGCTACACAATGATTGAGAAGCTGCCATTTGTTGATCCACTAAAGTTGTCAGCTTCATTTTTATGCAGAAACTTGGATTTGAAGTTCTTGGTCATGACAGGTTGTGATGAGAAATGGAAATATTCTTACTGGTTTATTGTTTGATTGGTTCTGTTTTGTGCTTGATGTGAATTTCCCTGATTTTTGTTATTGTGGTTTCCAAGCTATCTAATCACCTGCTCAGCCATACGTATGGGCATAATTTGAAGTTTCTCTCACTTGCAACCGATCAGTTGTGCAGGTTCATATTAATTTATCAGTAAAGTTCCTTTTCATCTAAAACCCACCATAACACTGTCTCGAGCACCCTATCATATTCTTTTTAAAATTAATCACATGCAAGCCTTGGTCTTTTCTTTTCCTCGCTTCTCAACTATTTCTGAAATAGGTAATTTGCTTTCATAGAGGATTTCTCTGTCATCAAACACTTTACACTTTACTGGATTGCTCTGTCCATAATATAACTCACAAGTTTACTACCTTCACTGTTTTTGCAATCTTCTGATAGGATCTGCTCAAGTGGACAATGAAGTTATCCTCAGCACAACAATTAATCACTGAAAGGAAGCACAGATAATCAAGGGATAATTAGTGTTTAAGAGAAATAGATTTGTATTCCTTCAACCGAGCAATTACAGAAATAATGGAATGAAAGCAACAGTAGGATTTCCAGTGCCTAAGTAGATTCAGTTTCTCCCTTTTTATTCCCTCCTAACAACCATAGCATCAGCCTAAATACCTACCTCATGAGATTCAACAACCTCTATTAGTTATAACAGACGTGCTAATTTGCTAGCTTCCTCTTGTGACGCTCCTCATATGTAAAACGTATGGGTGGCTTATCAACACCCCCGCCAATGTAAACACCTTGTCCCCAAGGTGAAAATCTGGAAACTGAGAGTTGATCAATTCATAAGGTTCCCAAGAAGCTTCAAAAGAGGGAAGATTTTGCCTCTGAATAAGTACTTCTGGGCCTTTATTGATTAGATCACTATTGGTCGAATGCCCCCAGAACGTGCATGCTGGTTGTACAGTCCATTCTAAATTCGAGCTGCGAAACGGTGGAAGGGGCTGAATGGGCATAGCAGAATCAAACTACTTTTCACAATTGAGAGACATGAAACATCGGATGGATGTTAGCTATGTCTAGTAGTTGGAGCTTGTAAGCTACAGCTCCAATCTTTTGGAGAACTGGATAAAGACCAAAGAACTTCGGGGATAACTTCTCATTCGCCTGCTTAGCCAAGGATTTTTGTCGATAAGGCTAGAGTTTGAGATAAACTAAGCCCCTTTTTGGCCCCCATTATTTGCCATTATTTGAATTATAATTTTTGGAATAATATTTTTTTGAAGAATGTGTGCTTAAAAAAGAAGAAATTATTTTGAGTTTACGTATAATATTATTTTATTGGAGTGTGTGGTTGATAAGAAAAGAGAAAAATTGATTATAATTTTAATGGGGGCTAAGTCATCTTCGTTAAATTGTATTGTCCTCGTCGAGAATCTGCAACTTTCTTCATCCTTGACCGGGCTTTCACAAATTGCAACTTAGCTCATTGAGCATTTCATTGCGAAGCTGCAAGTGTTGATCAAGTTTAGCCACGAGTGTTCGCTGAGTTCCATACGTATAAGTGGTGTATGAAATGAAGTGTTATACCAAAACTCAGCCCAAGGTATCTACTTCGACCAAGTGCGAAGGTGATTGTTAGCAAAGCATCTTAAATAAGTTCCAAACAAAGATTCACTACTTCTGATTGCTTATTAGTTTGCTAGTAATAAGCAGTACTACGACGAAAATGTGTATCATGTAGGTGAAAAAGCTCAATCCAAAACAAGTTAAGAAATACTTTGTCCCTATCCGATACCAACGATCGAGGGAATCCACTAAGTCTCACCATTTTATGTACAAATATTTAACCACCGTCTTAGCTATAAACGAATGTTTTAAAGTCATAAAGTGAGCATACTTGCTTAACCGATCCACCACTATCAGGATGGTATCCTACCTTCTCGACTATGGTAACCCTTTAATAAAATCCACCATTAAATCATCCCAAATAGCATCCGTAATTGGCAATTAAGTAACCCAGTTCGTGAGAGTGCTAAGTACTTGTTCTGTTGGCAAATTTAACATACTTACACAAAGGATTGAATTTTTTTTTTCATCCCACCCAAAACAACTATGGCCACCCTCTTGTATGTCTTTAAGATGCGTGAATGGCCTCCCACAATTTTGCAATGGTTCTCCTGAAGTAGGCTGGACATCAGATTGGAGCCCTTAGGTATAACTAGTTACCGTTTATACAACAAACACCCATCCATAACGGACCAGTTATCCATGGACAAGGAATCTTTGAGTAAGGCTTCCCTGATCCTGGCTAGTTTCTCATCTTTCACTATGTTTGCTTGCAACTCCCCCGTTTAAAGTATCTTGGAAACATAGATGATTGTTAATTCAGCTACCAATGGAAGTCATGACAATGCATCAGCCGCCTTGTTCTCAAGACCAGGTCTATATTGGATCTCAAAATCATATTCAAGAAGCTTAGGGGCTGTTCTCTTTATATTTCAATTTTGTGTTTTGAGTTTTGACTTCGTTTTGTGTTTTGAGTGTCCATTTTGAGATTGTTGAAAATGTGTTCTTTTTGACATTTTGAAAAATTGTTTTGAAAACACCTAAAATGCATTTTGAAAATTTTGATTTGATTATAACTGAAAACATCCAAAACGACAAATTTGTCGTTTTGGATTTTCTTTGTAAATTTTTAACTTGTTTTCAAAAACGCGTTTTCGAAAATAGGAAAGAGAACGCGTTTTCACTATTTTGAAAAATCGAAAATAGAAAACGGTTTGAAAATGGTAAAGAGAACATGCAATAAGTTTATTCTTTTTGACATTTTGAAAAATTGTTTTGAAAACACCCAAAACGGTGTTTTGAAAATTTTGACTTGATTATAACTGAAAACACTCAAAACGACAAATTTGTCGTTTTGGATTTTCTTTATAAATTTTTAACTTATTTTCAAAAATGCGTTTTCGAAAATGAGAAAGAGAACGCGTTTTCACTGTTTTGGAAAATCGAAAATAGAAAACGACTTGAAAATGGTAAAGAGAACATCCCCTTAGTGACCCATTTCTGATGCTCAGCACACACCAGACGTTGCTTAAGCAGAAAATTTAAGTTTTCATGATCTGTACACATTTCAAAGTGTCTTCCAAGAAGGTAATATCTGCACTTAACTATGGCCATGAGCTCCCTCTCGTATATTGATTTAAGTTGAGCCCTAGAAGATAAGGTTTTGACTAAAATAAGCTATGGGTCTTTGTTGTTGTGATAGAACAGCCCTAATCCCACCCCTGAAGCATCCGTTTCTATAATGAAAGGCATTGTACAGTCAGGTAATGCCAACACAGGGATACTGGTCATGGCTTCCTTCAGTTTCTCAAATGCCTATTCCACATCTTGGTCCCAATTAAAGTTGTCTTTCTTCAATTGCTTGGTGAGCGGTTTAGCCATTTTTCCATACTCTTCCATGAACCTTTGATAATAACCTGTTAATCCCAAGAACCTTCTTAACTCGTTTAAATTTCAAGGAACGTGCCAAGATTGCATTGCACCTATTTTTTTAGGATCAGCCGCTACTCCATCCTTACTTATTACATGACACAAATATTCCAAAGTAGCACATCCAAACTCACATTTCTTTCTGCTCGCGTATAGCCATTGCGCTTGTAAGAGTCTTAATACCTCTTCTAAATGCCGACAATGGTCCTCCAATGAACGAATTTACACCAAAATATCATTAAAGAAAACTAACACACACTTTCGCAGTAAGTACTTGAATACTCGATTCATTAATGATTGAAATGTGGTCGGGGCGTTAGTAAGCCCAAAAGGTATTATAAAAAACTCGTAATGCCCTTCATGTGTATTGAAGGTTGTTTTATGTTCATCCCCAACTTTAAGAGGTATTTGATGATAACACGACTGTAGATCTAGTTTGAAAATGTGGTTGCGTCATGCAACTCATCTAGCAGCTCATCAATGGCAGGTATTGGAAACCAATCAAGTACTGGAGCTCGGTTTAGGGCTTTGTAATCCATGTAGAACCTCCATCCCTCGTCTTTTTTCTTCCCTAAAAATACTGGGCTTGAAAACGGATTGGACTGATGCTGGTATGGATTATCCCTGCTTCTAAACTGTCAACCACCAACTGTTCAATCTCTGTCTTCTACACATAAGGATAACGATATGGTCTAACATTAATAGCATCTGTTCCTAGCTTCAAAGTGATAGCATGTTCATGATCTCATTGAGGAGGTAACTCGATAGTTATCTCAAACACAGTCTCCTAACTAGCTAAATGTTTTTGAAGGGGTGGTTCTGGAATGTTCAGTACTGGTTTCTGCTCTTCTACCTGAATGGAGTAAAGCTCCACCATCAGTCCCTCACCCTCCTTTTGTATGGTCTTAAACATCGATTTTAAAGAAACTAATGACTTGCTTAACCCATCATTTCCTTTCAATGTAACTATTCTATCTCCAATAGATATTTTCATCACCAAAAGCTTCAAAATTCACTTGAACCGTAACCAAAGTACTCAGTACTGCATCCCCAAAATAATTTCAGAGCTACTCAAGTCTAAGGGTAAATATTCATTTATGACCACCATTGCTATGCAAACCTTTTCCCCTTCTGCCATTTTTTATCCCACTTGCACACCGTACCCAATAGTTTTCGTGATAGGTATCTTCAACTTCTGAACCAAATCTAGGGATATGAAATTGTGTCGCCCCTGAATCAATTAACACTACTACACAATTAACACTACTACCCCTTGCCCACTCACAGTACCTTTCACCTTCATAGTCTTGGGCGATGTCAACTAGAATAACGAATTCATTGAAAGTTCGACTCCCTCTAATACTGGCCTCTCTATTTTGTCCTCTATTTCTTCTTACCTTTTGCCCAACTCAAAAGTCATCATCAACTAACAGTACATGCAATTCTTTGTTATGACACGTGTTCGTTAGATTCCGCAAGTGTATGGATCGTGACAAGTAATAAAGTGGATTTATCAAATTCGAATATCGTCCCACAGAGACTACTATCTAAATTTTTAATTCTTTGTTATGACACGTGTTCTCTTCCTTCTTCTTTTCTTTTCTTTTCTTTTCTCTTCTCTTTCTTTTCTTTCTTTTTCTTTTATTTCTGCTGCCTTCTTTCCCGCTGTTTACTGTGCGTGAATCAAAATCCTCCTAAAGCTGCTGGCTGTCTTCCCTCAAGCTGCTGTTTTTTTTCTACGTGAATCTGCCGGCTCTCCTGTTCTTTTTTTAGGTTTCAAGATTATATATATATATATATNTTCTGCTGCCTTCTTTCCCGCTGTTTACTGTGCGTGAATCAAAATCCTCCTAAAGCTGCTGGCTGTCTTCCCTCAAGCTGCTGTTTTTTTTCTACGTGAATCTGCCGGCTCTCCTGTTCTTTTTTTAGGTTTCAAGATTATATATATATATATATTTCAGCCCAATGTTATCTTTGTTTATATATTTAATTTCAAGTCGCCAAATTTTGTATTCAATTAGAAGTCCGAATTGCGGGCAATTAATTGCTTGCTTCCAAGTCCTCGTACTATGAATTTTTCCATTTTTCCGCTATTTTGCATTATTTTCTTCAATTCTTCATTAAACATAAAGTTCTACTTACAAAATACAATTTATCATAAATTAGGTAGGATTTTATTCAAAAGACAATAAAATATCATGATTTAGCGCTACAAATAAGTATAAAAACTATACTTATCAACACGTATGCCCAATGGTATATTTTTTATCACATCTAAAGCACAATCCCCAATCCTTTTAGCTTGTGAGGATTCCACGAGATCGTTTGGTTTTCAGTCCCAACAGGGTTAGTATAAGTTGAACTTCTACAGTGGGGGCGTTCCTTCTCCCGCGCCTTGCTGACTCACAAATTTCTGTCCTTAATCCTTTGCGCCATATCCATGATTTGAATCAGTCCTTTAGGGTTAGCCATCAGGACTTCTGCTTGCAATTCTTCCTCCACGCCATTGATGGAATTCCTTCCAAGGTCTAATTGCTAAAAAAAGGCTGTTGCAGAGTACCATACTGAGTATTCCTGAACCTCTCCAGATGTTTTAGATCACTCTCCCATCTTTCCATTGAATCCATGACAGAGCGCTGCCCTCCATACACACCCCAATGGCCATAGCTCGTTCCACATCACTCAACTCGTTCACGTCGAAATATCTCTCAGCTTTGAAGAACCAAGAGTCTGGATTGAATAAGGGCTGTTCTAGCTTGCAATAATGTCCTTTCCTAATTTCCAAATCAGTCTGCTCATCCACTGGTGTTGACGAATTCACCCCTTTTTTCTCCTGCCATAGGCTGCGAATCTAATGACAGATTTTTAATCATATTCATGATTGTCTGCACACCTTCATTCAGTTCTCTTCGTCCCACCGGCAAATTCAGTTCAAGCTTCTCATTCATTTTTCCCAGCTCCATCCCTACTTTCGAATTCAATTTTTCCACATTTCCTTTCAACTCTAGCACCGACGCACCTAAGGTTAGAATCTGAGCCACCAAGGATTCAAGTGTTTCAATTTGAGCGTCCATTCTCGTCACTAGCATTCCTTACCCAAAAATCGTCAGCTCTGATACCAAATGATAGGATCTGCTCAAGTGGACAATGAAGTTATCCTCAACACAACAATTAATCACTGAGAGGAAGCACAGATAATCAAGGGATAAATAGTATTGAAGAGAAATAGATGGGTTCCTTCAACTGAGTAATTACAGAACTAATGGAATGAACATAACAGTAGGATTAGCAGGTTTCGAGAGCTGCTCCTTTAGACATTTTTGCCCACCTCTTGAATGCCTAATTAGATTCCATTTCTCCCTTTTTATTCCCTCCGAACAACCATGACTTCAGCCTAACTACCTACCTCACGAGATCTAACAACCCCTATTAGTTATAACAAACATGTGCTAAGGTGCTAGCTTCCTCCTATGACACCTCTCATACGTAAAACGTATGGGTGGCTTATCATGTCCTTGAAACATCTTTTTACTCTTGAACTTTTTGAATAATTTGAAACATCTTTTTACTCTTGAACTTTTTGAATAATTTCATTAATCATAATCACCTTGTTTAGGCATTTACATACTGTGATTAGAAATTCTGTGTCCCAATTTTGTTATATCATCTACGTGGTCTCTTATTTTTGAGACTAGGATCATTTATCTTCAACAGAGTTTGAACATTGTTTGACATACCAAGATTTACTTTACTATTCAAATTGTTTGACATACCAAGATCTACTCTGCCATTCAATAATTTGCTAATTGTTTTTACATCTTTTGAAGAACTTTCCGTAAGAAACAATACCATGCAATTTTCATCCTAAAAGTATAACTTGGTTTAGATCTTTACATCCATTTTTGGTTTGCTTAGATATCTTGTAAGAAATTTCTTTCCGTATCTGGTTTCCATACGAGGATATAGGTCTCTCACTCTTCTACTTTCAACAGTCGAAAGACCCTTTTAGCTTTGCGTTTAGCTATTTAAAATTCTCAAATGTCTTGTACATAAACGTTGATCTTTTGCAACCTTTCATTATTAGGAGTGCTTATATCTTCAGACCCCTAATTCCTCGTTTGATATGTTCCTGGTGTATAATGACTTCCCATTCCACATTGAGAGAATATTTGGAAAATATTTATAAACAATTTAAATTATAAAAAAGATAGAATTAAGTGGTGGATAAGTGAGTTTAACAAAATGTGTGAATAAAAAGTGACTTGAGTATTTATAAGCAATTGATAAACATTAGACAAACATAGGTTAAGTTTCTATATTCATCTATACCATATTCCTTCGAAAACCCTACAGTGACAGTCACTTATTTTGTACTCTACAAGTTCCGTCATCATTTTCCGTGAACTTGAACCTCCTTGGTATTTCTTTTCCATTTGCACAAATACATCAAGTGCAACTGTAACGACTTGGCTTCTATGTCTAAGCCGTTAACTTACGTACTATCCGTTATAGGAGAGTTAAGTCTATCTTATCCCTCACGGATTTCTATCGCGTCTCCAGGATTCTAACCGTTGACATTTCCTTTAAGAATGACTTAAGTTGAATCCTGCGACCAATTGAGCACATAAGCAATGTTATGAAATTTTCATCCTAAAAGTATAACTTGGTTAGATCTTTACATCTATTTTTGGTTTGCTTAAATATCTTGTAAGAAATTTCTTTCCATATCTGGTTTCCATGCGAAGATATAGCTCTCTCTTCTACTTTCAATTTTCGAATTACCCTTTTAGCTTTGTGTTTAGCTATTTAAAATTCTCAACTGTTTTAGATATAAACATTGGTCTTTCGCAACCTTTCGTTATTAGGAGTACTTATATCTTCAAACTCCTAATTCTTCGTTTGATATGTTCCTAGTGTATAATGACTCCCCATTCCACATTAAGAGAATATTTGGAAAGCGTTTATAAATAATTTAAATTATAGAAAGATAGAATTAAAGGGTGGATAAGTGAGTCTAACGAACTGTGTGAATAAAAATTAACATGAGTATTTATAACCAGTTGATATACATCAGCCAAACATAGGCTAAGTTTCTGTAATCATCTATACCATTTTCCTTCCTTCAAAAACCCTACAGTGACGGCCACCTATTTTGTACCTTGTAGGTTCTATCATCATTTTCCATGAACTTGAACTTGCTTGGTATTTCTTTTCCATTTGCACGACTACATCAAGTGTAACTATAACGACCCGACTTCTATTCCCAAGTCATTAACTTACGTACTATCCGCTATAGGAGAGTTTAGTCCATCTTACCCCTCAAGGATTTCTATTGCGTTTTCAGGATTCGAGCTTTTGACATTTTCCTTAAGAATGACTTAAGTTGAATTTTGGCACCAATTGAGCACGTAAGTTAACGGCTTGTGCACAGAGATCGAGTTGTTACAAAAAAATTGTTCGTTTTATTGTAACGATCCGGCCTCTTTGTCCAAACTATTATATTATATGTATTGTTCAATTGGTATAAAGATTCAACTTAAGTTTTTCAAGGGAAAGTCGCGTGTTCGAATTCTAGGGACGCAATAGATATCCATGAAGGGTAAGATAGGCTGTTACAAAAAAATGCTCACTTTATTGTAAAGACCCGACCTATATGTCTAAACTGTTATGTTATACGTATTGTCCAATTTGTAGCAGGATTCAATTTAAGTCACTCAATAGAAAGTCATGTGTTTGAATCCTAGAGACGCGATAGAAATCCATGAAGGGTAAGATGTGCTCAGGCTCTCCTAGAACGGACAATACATAAGTTAACAGTTTGGACACAAAAGCAACTATCTTGTGTAGTTAGGCTTTCACCATAACTTTACATTCCTATTGCTATGCATGTGCTCCTTCTAGAATCTATTAAGTGGGAGTCTTGTTCTTGCGAAATATGTATCCACAAAACCCAAATAATAAGCTATCCCAAGTGTATTTACTTCATTTTGATTTCTTTCACCTTTTCTCCTACCTATTTCACTTCTTGTATTCCAGCTTTGTTTACTTACGTTTTATAAGCATATTTATATTCAAATATGCTACATAATTTTATTATACTAGAATAACTTCTTTTTATCTACCTCCATTAAGTGGAGCACGAGAATCGTTTCTTACTTCTCGCGGCATCTGAGTGTTCACTTATGGAGTATGCCTTATCTAACCCTTCTCACCTTTTTACTACACCTAAAGTCTGATCGACTCTCATGCACAGCATCACTAGTAGGGGCGCCATATAAAATGTTCTGAAGATTCATGCTTTAAAGAAGATCAAGTTTTACACCGGATTCAACTTATGAGGGTTATTTCTCTTTAGTTCCTCACACTTTCTGCACGGATCCTTGATTTATATCTTCTATGAAGTGTGTAATATGCTTATGATCGATTTGAACATTGTTGGATATTTCAAGGTATGCTATAATTACTTTGCTGTGTTACTTTAATAACGATAGCACTGTAATAATGCTGTGATTTGTAGACTTTATGATGAATTTGAGTCACATTACTCTAAAATTGGCCTTGATCCTTTATGCACAATTTCTGATATTTTATGTATGTGGAGTGTATTAGTTCCTGTACATTAAAGGATGAAATTGCTGTACTTTATACTTCGATTTCCTTGTTAATTATAGATCTAAAATTAAATTGTGCCTTCTAATGAATTTGTAGGGACGCTTCTTTGTCAAATCGATATTCTTGAGCAAAGAGCTCCGAGTTCTGGATCAGTGATGGAGTGTAATAAAGAAGAGGCCATTAGGGCCAAAGATATTGCACATAAAAAGATGGAGAATAAAGATTTTATTGGTGCTCAGAAGTTTGTGATGAAGGCCCAACAGCTCTATCCTGCTCTGGATAACATTTCTCAGATGAATTTGGTTTGTGATGTGCATTGTTCCGCTGAGAATAGGGTTTATGGGAACGAAAAGGACTGGTATGGTATTCTCAAAATCGAGCAAACGGCTGATGAGGTGTCAATCAGAAAGCAGTTTCGCAAATTGGCTCTCTTACTTCATCCTGATAAAAACAGATTTGCTGGTGCTGCGGATGCATTTAAGTTGATTGGTGATGCTTTAGCGGTTCTTACGAACAGTGAAAAGCGGATGCATTATGACAAAAAATGTAAACTTGCCAGAACATCTCAAGCACCAAATGTTGGGAGACCACCTTGGGTTCAAAACAACTTTAGGAGCAACGTTTCTTCACAGTTCATGAATCAGCAGCGCCAGCAGCCGCAACAGGAGACTCCACAAGGATTCTATAACAATCAACGGACCCGGATCGTTTGCCCATTTTGTTCTCATTGGATCCATCATTACAAGCGTGCTATCGACAAGATTTTAACTTGTCCAACCTGTAGAAAGTCATTTAAGGAGTATGAAATAAATTCTCCAGACATGCCACCAGGAGGAGCCAATAGGAGCCAGCCTGCTTTTCCACAACAGAAAGTGGCCACTAGCCAGAACCTGTTTAATAATGAATCTGGGAGCTCCATGGCATTTCATAGAAATGTCAGTAATGAAAAAGCAGCATGTGAAACATTGCCAAATAATAATTTTGTGCACATTGATTCCAACATCAATAAGCGAGGTCGTACAGAGGTTTCCAAAAGAAAAAGCAAGAAAAGAAAGACAATATCAGAATCTACTGAAAGTTGTGACACTCTTGAAGATGATGGTGATAGTCTTACTGGGAACAGTTTTGGAGATTGTAATAATCAGGACCCTCGCAGGTCTACTCGGTGTAAGCAACGTGTTTTCTATAGTGAGAACATAAGCAATGATGATGAAGAGGGTGACGAAGCAGTAAAACAACAAGAAAATTTTTGCGAGGAAATCCAGATAAATGCACAGAAGGAAGCTGCAAAAAAAAATGAAGAAATTGATGCACCGGCGGATGGTACGAGAAGTTTCAATAATACTGCAACAGAACCAGAAACTTATGTATATCCCGACCCAGAATTCAGTGATTTTGACAAGAACACAAAAGAAGAATGTTTTTCAGTTGGACAAATTTGGGCAATTTATGATGAGTTGGATTGCATGCCAAGATATTATGCTCTGATTAAGAAGGTTCTATCTCCGGGTTTCAAGCTACAGATTACTTGGTTACAACCAGTCCCAGATAATAAGGATGAAAAGAGATGGGTAGCTGAGGGCTTGCCAGCTTCTTGTGGGAAATTTGGACTTCTAAGCTCTGAACCCGCTAAGAATCATCTTATGTTCTCACATTTGGTTAACTGGAAAAATGGTGGCAGAAAAAGCATTTACAAGATATATCCAAGAAAGGGGGAAACTTGGGCATTGTTCAAGAACTGGGATATTAATTGGTATTCCGACCCAGGGAACCATAAAAGTAATTTCGAATTTGAGTTTGTTGAGATCTTGTCAAACTATGCGAATACTACTGGTGTACATGTTGCGTTATTGGGTAAGGTCAAAGGGTTTACTTGTCTTTTTGTTCGAACAAACATGGAAGGAATGGTATCGATTCCAGCAAAAGAACTATTCAGATTCTCTCATAGGATTCCTTCGTTTCAAATGACTGGGAAGGAAGGACCAAATGTTCCCAAAGGATCATTTGAACTTGACCCTGCTTCCTTGCCTGCCAATCTTAGTGAAGTTGTGGAGTCTGAACCTACTGAGGCTGGAAAGATGTACACTACTGCTTCTTATAAATTTTTGGCAGATGTGGATCAGAAGGTGAAGTTTGAGAAAAACTCTCCCAAAGAGAAACTGAAAGGGAAGTTTCAGGGAAATGCATTGGCAGCAGGTTTGACAGAACCAAGCGGCAAGTCCAAAGAGACAACATTTCTAAATTCTACTGTAGGGCAAAAAGACAAGAATGTGCGACCAACTCCCAGTTACAATGTTGAACCAGTTTCAAACCCAGAAGCTTTTGAAATTCCCGAGCCAGAGTTTTACAACTTTGACGTAGAGAAATCCATCGAGAAGTTTCAGGTTGGTCAGATATGGGCTATTTACAGTGATGAGGATGCCTTACCAAAGTACTATGGTAGGATTCAAAAGATTGATACCGTCCCGGAGGTTACTTTTCATGTAGCATGGCTTTATCACTGTCTGGCATCAAGGGACACAATAAGATGGGTGGATAATAACATTCCAATATGTTGTGGGAAGTTTATGGTCAAGAGAAAAACTCAGAAAATAGTTGGCTCTCTTTCCTTTTCTCATCAATTGACAGTAGAACCTGTTGGTAAGAAGGATGTGGTCGCCATACTTCCTCGAAAAGGCGAGATATGGGCTTTATATAAGAACTGGAATAAAGAAATGAAACATTCGGAATTGAAGAACTGTGAATACGATATTGTTGAAATTGCGGAAGTAAATGATGAATGGACATTAGGTGTAGTTCTTGAACTAGTGTGTGGTTACAAGTCAGTTTTCAAGCCTCAAAGGGAAAGGCAGAAGGTCGTATCAGTGGAAATACTACAGACGGAGATGCTTAGATTTTCCCATCAGATACCAGCTTTTTGCTTGACAATGGAGCAAAGTGAAAGCCTGCAGGGTTTTTGGGAGCTCGATCCAGCAGCTGTGCCACAATGTTTACTGTGTTCGAGTTGATGTCTTGCACAATTTTGGTATGCAGTAATGAATCGGATATGGATTAGCCATTATAATGCCTAAGGTTCTAGCTTATTTTTCTTATTTAATACTATATATTGCTATCCCATCCTGTTACCAAACATCAGTTGTAATCATAATTATGCACATGGAGTCACTTATATATATGAATGCTTTTACTTACATTTTCGACTTGAAATGTTCGTATCTTATGCTCATAAAACTCATTTCATGAACTATTTACAGTTTCAATTCACTAGTAGCCAATGTTGCTGTATAGCATTCTATTCTGATGGGGATCTTGCAATGCTTATGGGACGTAAAGGCTAAATGCAGCAGCAGTTGAGATTAGCTACACATTTTTCTGCAAAAATGGGAACAGATTTCTGTTTAGAAACTCCCAAAAACTTAGAGCAGATGCAAGATTTTGCAAACATAGACAACAGCTAGATCTTTCATTAACCTATTTAGTTTTAATCCTCTCTTTTCAGTAGGGTTGTACAGAAGTGATTATTTTCCTATTAACTTTTATAGCTTTGCTGTAGTTTTTGGACTTCATCGGTTCAGTCTTTCATAAGCATCTTTTGTTGAATGTTATAATTATTGAAATTTTATTTTTGAATTTGAGTGTTTGGTTATTATTTAGGGGGCTGGCAAAAGAACACGTAGAAGTTTCGTTTCAGGCATAGATATTCTTGTGTAAATTTCAGTCGCTGAAGTTCAAGTGAAATTTTGAATTGGTCATTAAATTATTTTTGCTACCCATTTGGTCACTAAAGTTAAATGATGTCATATTATTGGTTACTCCTTTGGCAGCATCCATTCTGGATCTGACGTTAGTCCTAAAACAATGACATTGATTAATAATCGGAAATTATAGACAATCAAAATACCAAGCGATTTTTAAGAGAAAATCTCATACTAAGTCGACAAAGCTTTCTTTTCTCTCGAGATGACTTACTATTACATTAAGGCTATATGAAGATGCTATCGTTATTTGAGGATTGAATTCTTTTCAAAACTAACTGCCATTTCAAGATTAATTTTCTACTGCAATATAAATATATCCCGATCCAAGCCTATCGAAAGTTGTTTATTTCATATGGTGCTTTAAATTTTTATTATGTAAAATGCTGTTAATTTCATGATTCTTGTCTTTCCACGTGTTGTTAACTTGGTAGAATGCTATAAAACCTATTGAAGAAGCTGTTGATTTGATATAATGGAAAATACAAACACGTCTACATATTTTCTTTTATTATTGTGATAATGTGGATGCCCTTTATGATTCTATTGGCAGGTCTAAAAGAAAGGTGTATGCTGGGATATACTTTCACGATTTTACTTTTTTGTTCTTGTTTCATTGACATGGGCATATATTAGTTATTGAACGGGGTATTTTTTTTGAGATGTTTGCCAGGATAAATGAATTTTTACATCAAGTGGCTCTGTTTTATGGTTAACCTTGCATCCCTGTAATGGTTCCTTATCTAGGATTTTCAACAGGGTTCACTCGTGTTATAGAATACATTTTGCAAAAAATTCTGAATTTTTAAGAATCCCTATAATTTTGAGGCATAGGCTTCACTCATGTTCATTTAGTACAAATAAAATTTCTATCTTTGATTCTTCAGAAGCACTTGTTAAATTAAAATATTCAAATAATATAATAGATAATAGAAATAGAAATACTTTCAAAAAAATATACTTACTCGAATTTGAAAGCTTTAAAAACATTGCTAGTTGACGAATCTCGTATTCTTCAACAATAAGATTTTTAAAAACTTTCATAGTATTTAAAAATTTATTACTTTTCACATAGTTATTTCTTACAAATAAACCGCTGGATTTTGATAAGAATCGTTGGACTTGAAGCAAAATGGGTTGTGAATGTCCTGTTCAAATTTCATGATGATCGGACCATGACGCGCAGAGATATCAATATTTTATCATAACAGTGCTAGCTATCAAGATTCTGCTAATTTCTACACCGTTGATTTCGAAATAATAATACAATTCTTTGTAGTATATAGAGTCATTATATGATCAACAAATTTCGGGGTTGTGATAATGCTTATTTAGTCATTTTATGAATGTGTAGTACATGCTAAAAGTGAGTGCCAATAAATTTTCTTTTATCTGTTTCTAGTTAAATACAAAAGAAATTCAAATATATTTTATATTATTTTCTTGCATCTTATCAATGTGATATCTATTGCTACGAATATCTTAAAATTAAGTAATTTTTTTTTAAATTTGTTAGAGTAAAGCGCATTGTTAATATATAATTTTATATTATTTGATAAAATAATACAAACTCTTTTAGAGCTTTCAACGGCATTTGATGCACCTGATATCATTATTAACATTATTTTATACTAACATTAAGTGACAAAAATATATTTTGTCTTGAAAAATAGTATGCACATTAATCACTATTAACCAGATAGCTATTATTACAATTTATTTTGAATTTTGTGATGTTTGTCATTTGAGTAACTTCGTAATAAAATAAAATATAATTAATTTTGAAAAATATGATTAAATATTGTATAATCATACAATAATCAATTGAGTGTTCAAACTAATCAATGTCGACATGAAATTAGTTATATGTTTTCTTTTAAGGATAAATATTAATTCAAAATAATATATTTTTTAAAACATGTGCCACTCCGAGAGCACATGATATTTTATTATTATTTTTTCAAGAGCAAGATGTCAATATCCTTTTGAAATATTGAAAATTACAATCATGCTCTCCAGAAGCAATCACATATTATTATAATGAATTATATAAGGATTTACTCTTCAAGAGTAAAAATCATAATTTACGTTAGATCATATTAACTGTGCTCTTCTGAAACAAGTAAAATTTAACTATACATCAATATATAAATATGTATGGCGAAGAATGGACACGTAAAGTAATTGAGTAATTTAATTCGTGATTTTAAATAGAAATCGATCAATATTTTTTTGTAATATTGAAAATTATAATTCATGCTCTTCATGAGTAAATAATATTCTTTTGGAATATTAATTATAATGTTATGTTATTTTAGGAGCAACAAAATATTTGTAATAGTAATATTCTTTTGAAAATTGGAATTGGAGTGTCATGCTTTACATTAGAAATAACTAATTATTATTTGAAATAATAAATTATATAAGAATTTACTCTTTGGGAATAAAAACATAATTTATGTTAAATTTTACTTAGTTATGCCTTTCGGAAGCAAGTACAATCTATCTACAATATTTATAAATAATAGTGTTCTATTTCAGGAACAACAATAGTTTATAATAGGAATGTAATGATTAATTGAACCATAACTAATCAAATAATAAAAATAAAGGAAAATAATAAGACATAATCATTACTTCACATAAAATGAATGTCTCAATTTTGGTAAAGTACGTATATCATATACTAAACAATTATTGAAAGGAAATTTAGCGTACATAGTTACACGTGCAGAAATATGAAATCTTTACACATAATTACAATTTTTTTTTTTCTTACCTTTGGATCTTGCAGGCATCACTGTTCAAACTTTGGATCTTGGAAAAACAAATGTAAAGATAGTCGACATGCAAATACCAACATAAGTCAATAAGTCATGATTATATTTTCTACACAAAACCCCATGTAATTTCATTGGATTTCAAAATTATAACATGATATTTTACTCAATTAAAGAAACCAATTACAGATATGAATCGGATACGAAAATTGATGAAAAAATTCACATCACCAAATTAATTTTGGTACACTTGACAAAAAAATTATTACGTTCTAACTAGTTACTTTTGTCTTGAGAGAATCATGCTACTAATGTGTTATAAACTAAAGAAAGTCGAGAAATGAATAGGTTTGTGTGTTTTATAAAGAACTCAAGACCCATGTTTACACGAAACAATTAGGACTATAAAGGATACAATGATCATAATGACTAGGACTGTAGAAGTATAAAAGTCATTTATAAATATTACCATATTTACAGTACCTACCATTGTTTTATTTCATTTTTTACCTTAAAAATGTCATGGCCCTGGGGCAGGTCTAAGCTCCCCCAGTCCTTAAGAATAGAGAATGACTTCTTTATACTCAGAAAGTACACCGAGGGAGTTCAAATTAAGTTCTTTTTGAAAAGAGAGGAGTTAGAATGAAAAATTGAGGTAGAACAAATGAAATATGCAAAATATTTAGTTTGTGGATTGAACAATACAATGTAATTTTTTTTATTTTTTTTTACGGAACCAATAGATCATAAAATTTATAATTTAATTTTTCTCTTAATCCTTTTTGGTTAGGATAAAATTTTTTAGTATGAATAAAAGTTGGTGTATGGTTGAAAAGTTATTAAAAAAGGGAAAATTTCAAAACTAAGAGATTAATGTTCACTCATTTCAAATTTAAGAGATAATGTTTAAAATTTCAAATTCAGATTTTTTAAGGTTTCAAATTTCAAATTTCCATCATCGTAATAATAAATAACATAATTCTTTGTTAACCCAATTCTTCGTCGTTGATTTCACTATATAAAATGCACTGTTTGAACCGAGTAGGTACAAGAACATTTCCTGTGATATTATCTCAATAATCTCTTCAACTTTCACTGGATTCTGACGCCCTTTTTCTCTTGGAGGATTCCTTGTATTTACGGGTTTTTATTTTTGCAGTAACCCTAATTCATTTCATCACTCACGCACGCGTTTAAATTCGATTCGTTCTCTGTTAATTTTTAATTCAGTGGGAGTTCTATTCTGTGGCATATTCTGTAATATCTCTTCAATTTTGATAAATTAACGTGAAATTAGGTGTTATTTTGGAGCTAAAAATCCTTTTCTTATTCATTTTCAGTTGGGGTATTTTGGTAAATTTATTGGTATCTATTGCTGATGAATTTTCTTTTCTGCTTTTATTTATAGAAGAGAAGAATCTATAAAATATACCTAATAAAAATATATAATTGTATAAAAACTGAATATGAAAAGAAATTGTATACAATATAGTGAGGATTCGAATTAATATTAGTTTATTTAGGGATATATGAATGAGAAAGAAAAAAAAAAATTAGATGAAAATGAAATGGTAATTGAAGTTGTGGAGGCTAACAAATTGGCGTGTAAATTGTTACACGAGAGTGATTTGTTCTTATGAATTACAGATATTTTGGCCTATTTAACTATTTTATGGCAAATTTGTAATTTTCTTTTTACGATCCTTTAATATATGAGTAATAATATTTATCATCATAATGATATAGCAATCTATTATCTCTTACATTTCCCTCTCTCATATAAATTGAATTGTTCAATCTTATTATTCCACACATACTGTCACATTACTGATGATTTATCATCTTGATGATAAATAACATTATGAGTAATATATATAGTATGCAAAGTGTAAATACATCATCCTAAACAGAGGGTGTATTTGGTATATTTCCCCTTGATAACATGTTGCATTACAATGTCGTTGTCAGGTGTGTGTTTATCATTAGACTCTCCTAATGCCTCCTGTGATATGATCCTAGTGTAGCAGGCCTCAGCATTCCACATCAAGTTGCTGCCTTGAAAACTTTATCAATAAAAGGCACTTTTATTTTACCCTCCAGGCACAAATAACCATCCACTTTTCTGAGTAAGGATGGAATCTATTTTGCTGAATTTTTGCCAACTTCTAAAGAATATTAAATGGGATTCTTGTCTTTATGAAATACACATCTCCAATAAAACCGAAAATATGCTATCCCAAAATCTAAAATGGTGTAATTTTCTTCTTTTGGAGGTCAAAATTGGTTCTATCTTTCTTATCATTAGTTACCTTTCTTTGCATTTCTGATGAAATCTCCTCCAAATAAGATTTTATCTTCGTCTGGGATTGCTTGAATCATGGCATGAAATTCTTCTCAAAATGGTTGCCTTGTTACTTTAGCATACATTTTGATAACACTGACTGATTCTTCTGCATGGGTTAAACTTGTCAACCATCTTAACTTTAACCTCAATAATATTGGGCTCAATAATTATTCCAAGCCCAGTTTTACTCTACAGGTTGACTTGTGCAATTCATAGTGCGAAAAATCTGAGAACATTCAACTTGGGACACATCTCTTTCTGCAAGACAATTGGTGAATCACTCGTGAAGCCTGATAGAATTGCTACGGACATTTTGAATCTCCTTTTAATCCACAAGAATTAAACAACACATTATGTCAGAGTGAAGTGAAAAACTCGACCGAAAGAATCATGTGTAATCCAAATAGACTACTAGAAATGGTACATTTGTAAAATGCAACCTTGACAGACGACAGTACCCATAGGATAATGATATTCGTTCTACAGCTCCACAAACGGTGGTTCCAACAACAAAGAACCTGCAAAGAAACAGTGGGGCTTATCTCTTTTGTGACTGCTCTAGAGTAAGAATTAGTAGAAGAATATGGAATATAAGAATGTAGACAGCAGTCACAGCATTGTATTTGATTGCAAAAGCTAAGGGTCCGTTCTCTTTACCGTTTTCTGTTTTCGAATTTTTAAAATAGTGAAAACGCGTTCTCTTTCCTATTTTCGAAAACGCGTATTTGAAAATAAGTTAAAAATTTACAAAAAAAACTCAAATTTTGAATGTTTTCAGTTATAATCAAACCAAAATTTTCAAATCCCATTTTGGGTGTTTTCAAAATAATTTTTCAAAATGCCAAAAAGAAAATATTTTCAATAATCTCAAAATTGACACTCAAAACACAAAACTCAAAATGAATTCAAAACTCAAAATATAAAATTGAAACACAGAGAGAACGGTCCCTAAGAATTTAACACTTCACCTTAGGGAACCTGTCTCAATTTAATGCATTCATTGCACTTAAAAAGTTACACCCAATTATAAAGGTCAAACCCCAACTTTGAGGGTCCCCCACCGCCCCCCCCCGAAAGCAATGTGGAGGAGGTAAATCGCGGGATGTGCCGCAACAGGCTACGGGACTAGTCCAATTCCAAACTTTGTAAGAGGCAGAAATTGAACCCTCACACTGCGGCTGCAGCTCTGCAGAGACTACCTCACTCTTGTCCTTTGCACCACTGAGCTATGTCCCGAGGGGCAAGTTACACCCAATTATAACACCTATTTAGGATTGAAAATGGTTCGGTTTGTTTCGATTCTAAAAAATATCGAACTGAACCAGAATTTTTGGATATTTAATTAGTAGGGGTGTCGAGGTGACTGGAGAAGATGATTGGGTTTTTTTTATAATTCTTTTATTTTAATTTTTATATGAAAAATGTTAAGTTACTCATTTGCCTTTTAAAAATTAGTCAACAATTGATCAGATTTTGATTTTTGGTCAACTAATGTTCAAAGTAACAATTTTTGTCAATTTGGATTTTGGATGCGAGTTTTTTAAAGGTTTGGTACAGTGGATGACACAAATGAAATATTTTGTATTGTGGTGGGTACAAATGAAAGGTTTGGACAAAATCTACAACTAAATGAAATGTTTAGTATCGTAGCTGCAATTTTTCCTTATCTTAGCTTTGAACTCTCTTGGGTTTTGCAAGTGCGTAGGCCTGAAAAAAAAATCGAAAAATCAATCAAATCAAACTGACTCGGTTCGGGTCGGTTTGAAATGGTAAATGGGTTCTGTTCGGTCCATTTACCTCTTTTGTTTTTTTTTATTTTATTTTTTATATTAGATTTTCAATTTTAGAGTTTTTTACTTCAGAATAATAAAAAAAAAAAGAAATCAAAACCTAAATCTTAAGTTTGATTCATGTTCTAAAAAAATGCCAAAGAGAAGAAACTAAACCGGACATCACTTCATCGTCGCCGCCTTTATAGTGCTGCTATAGTTTCTATAGTGCTGCTACCTCTTTCGTTGAGTCAGGTATGCTTTCTTTTCTCTCGAGATGACTTACTATTACATTAAGGCTATATGAAGATGCTGTCGTTATTTGAGGATTGAATTCTTTTCAAAACTAACTGCCTTTTCAAGATTAATTTTCTACTGCAATATAAATATATCCCGATCCAAGCCTATCGAAAGTTGTTTATTTCATACAGTGCTTTAAATTTTTATTTTGTAAAATGTTGTTAATTTCATGATTCTTGTCTTTCCACGTGTTGTTAATTTGGTAGAATGCTATATAACCTATTGAAGAAGCTGTTGATTTGATATAATGGAAAATACAAATGCGTCTACATATTTTCTTTTATTATTGTGATAATGTGGATGCCCTTTATGATTCTATTGGCAGGTCTAAAAGAAAGGTGTGTGCTGGGATATACTTTCATGATTTTACTTTTTTGTTCTTGTTTCATTGACATGGGCATATATTAGTTATTGAGAAGGGTATTTTTTTGAGGTGTTTGCTAGGATAAATGAATTTTTACATCAAGTGGCTCTGATATGGATAACCTTGCATCCCTGTAATGGTTCCTTATCTGGGATTTTCAATAGGCTTCACTCATGTTATAGAATACATTTTGCATGAAATACTGAATTTTTAAGAGTCCCTATAATTTTGAGGCATAGGCTTCACTCATGTTCATTTAGTACAGATAAAATTTCTAACTTTGATTCTTCAGAAGCACTTGTTAAATTAAAATATTCAAATAATATAATAGATAATAGAAATAGAAATACTTTCAAAAAAATATACTTACTCGAATTTGAAAGCTTTAAAAACATTGCTAGTCGACGAATCTCGTATTCTTCAACAATAAGATTTTTAAAAACTTTCATAGTATTTAAAAATTTATTACTTTTCACATATTTATTTCTTACAAATGAATCGCTGGATTTTGATAAGAATCGTTGGACTTGAAGCAAAATGGGTTGTGAATGTCCTGTTCAAATTTCATGATGATCAGACCATGACGCGCAGAGATATCAATATTTTATCATAACAGTACTAGCTATCAAGATTCTGCGAATTTCTACACTGTTGATTCCGAAATAATAATACAATTCTTTGTAGTATATAGAGTCATTATATGATCAACAAATTTCGGGGTTGTGATGATGCTTATTTAGTCATTTTATGAATGTGTAGTACATGCTAAAAGTGAGTGCCAATAAATTTTCTTTTATCTGTTTCTAGTTAAATACAAAAGAAATTCAAATATATTTTATATTATTTTCTTGCATCTTATCAATGTGATATCTATTGCTACGAATATCTTAAAATTAAGTAATTTTTT
Organism: Fraxinus quadrangulata; assembly: GCA_903798255.1. Lineage (NCBI taxonomy): Eukaryota > Viridiplantae > Streptophyta > Magnoliopsida > Lamiales > Oleaceae > Fraxinus > Fraxinus quadrangulata. Next base: position 14,058 of record CAIGRB010007312.1, on the reverse strand, counting down.
TTTAAATTTGTTAGAGTAAAGCGCATTGTTAATATATAATTTTATATTATTTGATAAAATAATACAAACTCTTTTAGAGCTTTCAACGGCATTTGATGCACCTGATATCATTATTAACATTATTTTATACTAACATTAAGTGACAAAAATATATTTTGTCTTGAAAAATAGTATGCACATTAATCACTATTAACCAGATAGCTATTATTACAATTTATTTTGAATTTTGTGATGTTTGTCATTTGAGTAACTTCGTAATAAAATAAAATATAATTAATTTTGAAAAATATGATTAAATATTGTATAATCGTACAATAATCAATTGAGTGTTCAAACTAATCAATGTCGACATGAAATTAGTTATATGTTTTCTTTTAAGGATAAATATTAATTCAAAATAATATATTTTTTAAAACATGTGCCACTCCGAGAGCACATGATATTTTATTATTATTTTTTCAAGAGCAAGATGTCAATATCCTTTTGAAATATTGAAAATTACAATCATGCTCTCCAGAAGCAATCACATATTATTATAATGAATTATATAAGGATTTACTCTTCAAGAGTAAAAATCATAATTTACGTTAGATCATATTAACTGTGCTCTTCTGAAACAAGTAAAATTTAACTATACATCAATATATAAATATGTATGGCGAAGAATGGACACGTAAAGTAATTGAGTAATTTAATTCGTGATTTTAAATAGAAATCGATCAATATTTTTTTGTAATATTGAAAATTATAATTCATGCTCTTCATGAGTAAATAATATTCTTTTGGAATATTAATTATAATGTTATGTTATTTTAGGAGCAACAAAATATTTGTAATAGTAATATTCTTTTGAAAATTGGAATTGGAGTGTCATGCTTTACATTAGAAATAACTAATTATTATTTGAAATAATAAATTATATAAGAATTTACTCTTTGGGAATAAAAACATAATTTATGTTAAATTTTACTTAGTTATGCCTTTCGGAAGCAAGTACAATCTATCTACAATATTTATAAATAATAGTGTTCTATTTCAGGAACAACAATAGTTTATAATAGGAATGTAATGATTAATTGAACCATAACTAATCAAATAATAAAAATAAAGGAAAATAATAAGACATAATCATTACTTCACATAAAATGAATGTCTCAATTTTGGTAAAGTACGTATATCATATACTAAACAATTATTGAAAGGAAATTTAGCGTACATAGTTACACGTGCAGAAATATGAAATCTTTACACATAATTACAATTTTTTTTTTCTTACCTTTGGATCTTGCAGGCATCACTGTTCAAACTTTGGATCTTGGAAAAACAAATGTAAAGATAGTCGACATGCAAATACCAACATAAGTCAATAAGTCATGATTATATTTTCTACACAAAACCCCATGTAATTTCATTGGATTTCAAAATTATAACATGATATTTTACTCAATTAAAGAAACCAATTACAGATATGAATCGGATACGAAAATTGATGAAAAAATTCACATCACCAAATTAATTTTGGTACACTTGACAAAAAAATTATTACGTTCTAACTAGTTACTTTTGTCTTGAGAGAATCATGCTACTAATGTGTTATAAACTAAAGAAAGTCGAGAAATGAATAGGTTTGTGTGTTTTATAAAGAACTCAAGACCCATGTTTACACGAAACAATTAGGACTATAAAGGATACAATGATCATAATGACTAGGACTGTAGAAGTATAAAAGTCATTTATAAATATTACCATATTTACAGTACCTACCATTGTTTTATTTCATTTTTTACCTTAAAAATGTCATGGCCCTGGGGCAGGTCTAAGCTCCCCCAGTCCTTAAGAATAGAGAATGACTTCTTTATACTCAGAAAGTACACCGAGGGAGTTCAAATTAAGTTCTTTTTGAAAAGAGAGGAGTTAGAATGAAAAATTGAGGTAGAACAAATGAAATATGCAAAATATTTAGTTTGTGGATTGAACAATACAATGTAATTTTTTTTATTTTTTTTTACGGAACCAATAGATCATAAAATTTATAATTTAATTTTTCTCTTAATCCTTTTTGGTTAGGATAAAATTTTTTAGTATGAATAAAAGTTGGTGTATGGTTGAAAAGTTATTAAAAAAGGGAAAATTTCAAAACTAAGAGATTAATGTTCACTCATTTCAAATTTAAGAGATAATGTTTAAAATTTCAAATTCAGATTTTTTAAGGTTTCAAATTTCAAATCTCAGATTTTTTATAAATTAATTAATTAAACATATATTTTATTAATTAAATATATTAATGTCATAATTCCATATAATTTGATCACACATTCTATATAATTGGTCACATATTATTAATTTGTCATAAATTACAAATTTTACATGTCACAAATTATTTTACAGTCACAATTCGAAAATTTTATAGGTCACAATTTGTT
>CAIGRB010007306.1:0-20628 GCA_903798255.1 Fraxinus quadrangulata | reverse complement strand
ACATAACATTTAGTCCTTAACTTCTATTGAATACAAAATCTAACCATTTAACTTCTAATAATATATAAGTAAACCCCCAAAATAATTTTTATCCATCTTAAACCTTCAAATATTGTCAATTTGTAAAATAACCCCAAATAAAATAATTTATTCCATTTAAGTCCTTATTTGACTAAGGCTTTGACAAGTCAACGATTGACTTTTGACTTTAAAAAAATGAGTTATGACAGAAGCCATCTCTGATATAACAAAAAAATAAAAATAAAAAATCTACTTATAGCTTAGACAAGGCTGACTTATATTTTAACCCAAAAACTAAGGGGAATGGGTAGTAGTATATAGAGTTGCCAAATCAAAAGTAGCAAAAATAGACAACTTTCTTCCCCCTTTTTCTTACATTCTTTTCCAGCTTATACACACAAAAGAGTGGCTTCCATTTTCTTGCATTAAGAGATACGGAAATCTCCATTGCTATTATATTATTAGTCGTAGTACTAGAACGGACCATAACAATAACAATAAATATTTGAACATATATGTCCACCTCCTCCGAATAGTATGACCATATGTCAAGAACTGATGTCTAATGGAACTCTTCGCCATAGCGGATAATGGTCCAACTGTCCTCTCTATACTCTATATAATTACACGTCATCGTTACCTGAAAGTGGTAGGAAGAAAGGAGAATGATTATAACAACTCTGAGTAAAAATATGGTGTTGGTGTTCACTTGATGCATGCCATATTATGCTCTTTTCTTAAATATCTATTTTAATCTTTTTGGTCCTATGTGAAATAAAAAATCTATAAACCCAAGCTTGCTTTAATCAAACATAAGTATGGCTAAAAACTCTTCTAGGACGTGTGCCTATTAAACACAATGAATCCTTAGTAAGCCATGTGTGATATTTGTTTAGAAATATTGGTTATTAACACAATTAACCATCATCGAGGCACCCCAACACTAAATTGGACATCCACTTTTCAGATCTAACACTTAATGTTTTAAATAAAGAGAAGGATCGTTACAATTATGGTATCAGAGCGCGGTACATGATCCCGTATACTGTCCAATGGAACTACAAGCCATTACGTGGGAGAAGGCCGAACTGTCAAGTGTGTAATTTAAACGACCGTGTTAATATTATTTTGCAAAAGATTAACTGGAAAATACCCGGACTGTTGGTGTAAGGCACTTGTATAATTCAATAATCAAGTTATTCAGAAAGCATTAGAGAAAATACGAAACAAATCTTACCACATAACAAGAACGTTTTAGAAGAAAAAATTTACAGTTGGTAGGATATTGCTTATCATTAGCAACCTGTCGCAGAACAACAGTTAATTATATTTACAAAGGGCAGAACAACCCTCAAAATGAGGTCCATTTTCTGGCCTACTGCACTATAGATATTTAAACATAGAACTTAGGTACAATTTAATACTTTAAGACAAATAGGACAGCCACTAGTCTATATTTATTTCCCTTCCTTTTCGTAGATGAAGCATTGCACCTTCTTTTTTCTTGATCCCCTGCTGTCTTGCTCTCACCCATTTGTTGAATTTTGCTTCCCAATACTTGTAAACGATGGTCCATGAGCACTTGGTTTGACTCCAAATCTTTAAACAAATTAAATAAAGAAGTATAACATGTAAACACTTCAGTAGTAAGGCCCTCTAGTTTAGTAGTTAAATCCCTATGAACCATTCTTGACTCCTTGGTAAAAGAAGCAAATTTTTCAACATAGAAGGTTAGAACTTGAGAAGAAGCTTCCCAACAAGTGAACAAATTGTCTAAATCACCCTCGGAGGCAACCACAGTTAATGGTGAGGATGCCTGAGGATGAGAAGAAGAACTTTTGTGGAGCTTAGAAGACTTTCTCGGCATAGACATTCCTTCTGCATCGCTCTTGTTGTCAAACCCTTCAACTTTTTTCTACTTCCCACTTATCATCTGATATCCCATACGCTCTAAGGTTTGCTTACTTAAATTAGAGCAAAGGTGAATAGGTGAGTCTCTTCACCCACAACATCTACACTTGCGTGAGTCAAAATTGTCTAAATAGCCGTTCCAAAATCAACTATTGCTTGAAGTGGAAATTGAGGCGACTATTCCCGTTAGTACGCTACTGGTTACATATTAATTTCCACCCTAAAGTACTCATCTATTACTTTACAGCGCAAATCACCTCAAACGGATACTCGTAGAGCTCAAACGAATACCCGAAAGTTAAATGTCCAAACAGTTTGAAATCTGAAATTTTCAATTTTCATTTCAAGTTTGGGTCCTGATTTTGGATTTCCTTATGATTTGGTCCATTAGTTTATTACTTATCTATCTAGAAACATTCATTTAGGTCCCCTAACATTTCATTTTTGGTCCCTAAACTTAAATAATCATAATTTCCTTAAGCAACGTTACTTTGGAATGCTTCTAAACTTTTGAAAAAGTCTCTAATCTCGAAATTTTCACCCTAATGTAATTAAAGAGTACCTCAAAATTTTTTTGACGTGACAAAAATATTACAACACGTATTTTCTCTTCCTCGTGATAAGATCACTTAAATCATATGCTTAATGCATATTAAATCCTTCATGAATAGTATTTAATAGTCATGCCAAATAACTTGACTATAATCACATTTATTATATACTTCAAATTTCCTTATTCATAGGATAACAAGATATGGACTTGTGATTGTATCCACCATTTGATAATTAATCAATTTATACAATGTTTAGCAAAATTCATTATGTTAAGAGTCGTGTATTACATGTTATAACTTCATTTTTTATTTACTTTTTGCATAATTATAAACCTTTAGTTGATTGAACTGTATGTCAAAAAATTACAAGTTTTTCTAGTAAGTTCAATGTTGTTAGGATTGCGTTCTTTTATTAGGCCAGACATTTCTTGGATCAATATCCCCAGATAAAACTATTTTGATATCCTCGTTATTCATAATATGAAACATACATCTTGTACAAAAATGTTATTGACAAATTTTTCTTTTAGATTTTATTGCTTTCTCAAACGACATAACTTGTCTATATACTTCGTATGCGTCTCCTAAATGGGATCATCTTCATTAGTTGCTCCTTTTTTTCAAGAATGTTTATCTTTAGAATAGGTCATAACGATTTAGGCGTGTCATTTATATAATACTAATATTTTGTCCTTCTAAGACATCAATACGAGATGGAGCATCTATAACTAGTATACGAGATTTGATTATTCTCTTATAGGTCAGTATGTGCATCTTGTAATTAAGCTATCTTTTTAGATTGCCAAGTTTTAGGATATAGATAATACTATATGATTCATTCTATATTTTTTCAGCTACTAATTTCTCTTCCTAGTGCTAAGAGAATAGTTTAATAAAATTGATAGTAAATAAATCACATTATAAAATATCAACCTTCATGACTGAAGATATTTTTATAAAGGTTCAAACTAAAAAGTATTATCATCATTTTTTATTGTGTGTCCATTTCAGTGTATCATTAAATGAAAAATATTAGGTTCTGACCATAAGATAAGTATATGGGGGAAACTTTGATGATGGCATAATGCTGAAAGTTCAGTTACATATAAAATAATATTCCTTAGACAAAAAGGTGAAGCACTTTGTTCTCAATAATAATAATTTAGAAATTTATTATAGCACTTAATAATTAATTTTGTTAAACCATTCATCGTCATTACAGCTGACATTTATCAAGTTTGGGATATTTATACTCACTAGCATTGATAAGATACACCATCTGAATAGTATAGTCTGAAAATTCTGCTCATAATTTAAAATTTGAGCAAGTAATATCGCAAGCTCCAAATTACGAACATATAATAAGGGCATGCAATCATCTAGTAGATGTATCTATTAGATACAAATAATATTTAGATGATCTACATGAAAGGTGACAGGCCACGTATACCACCATAACTAGTTTTTAGAAATACAATAAATTCAGTCACATTTTAGCTAGTGAATATCTAGTGGCCTATATTCCTTGAGAACAAAAAGTATGTGAGAATTACTTGCATTGAACAATCGTATATTAGATATTTTTAGTAATTATTTGCATCATTATTGATTTCTAATGGTCAAACCGATCATGTCAAACAGTAAAATATTAGAGTTATTGAACTTCTAGTTCAATATTGTATGTGGTTCACTTGTACTAATATCAATATAGTACCAATCATGACACACATTTTAAAAACTTGGTAGGTTCCCGTTTAATTTATTAAAGAATAAATTACTATTAAGAGTAAAGTTTATTCCTTCGTTACACAATATTGACTCTTAAGAGCTTTGAGTGAGATTTGTAGAATCTCATATTTGACTAACGTTAATTTGTATCATTATCCGTAGATATTTTCTTTTCACTAGATTAAACGTGGTAATCTTTTAAAATATTTATATAAATTCAGTTGTATTTCTTATATAACATTAATATCATATTCATTTAGAATAAATACAATTTTTAGTTATACTTTTGAGGAGAATAAACATCATTAAATATTATTATGAATAATCTTACACAATTTGATATATAATATGACAAAAAAATTGATGAATAAACATACTTGTAGTAGAAATGAAGCAATTAAATTGAAGTACTTTTCAAATTTGATAGATGTAAAAAATTTCAAATAATCTATAGATCTTAGTGTTCCGGTCAAAATTCACTATTATTAAATCGATGGATCTTGATCTTAACCGTTGACTTTGAAGAACAATGAGCTGTGAACTTGTTGTCCAAATTTCATGATGATCACATCATGGAATACTGAGATATCAATGTTTAAATTTCTAGATACTGCAAATTTTCTCCTATTTTTGGTGAGCTCCTTTATACTAATGGCGTGTTGTAAAATTATATAGAATGATAAAAATAAGAAGATAGAATAAGAGAGTGAAGTAAAGATAGTCAAAATTCAAGTGTATATTTTATTATAACAATGACCTATATATAGGGTTATAATGAGAGATATAATATTCTAGAGTAACTACGATTATTCTAGAGTAACTACGATTTATCTAAGAATCTTGATAAAATTAAATAGTCATCAATTGTTATCCTATAATTTTACAACAATTTCTATATTTTTATATGCTTCAATATCAAATTAACTATGAAAATATTCAATTAAAAATAAAGTTTCAATAGTTGGTTTTAAAGTGCACTTTAACTAGGAATAAACATAATAGGGGATTTTAACCTTTAAAAGAATTAACAAGAAATTAGGCTTTTTTACCAATAATATTAGAAATATTATTAGAAATATTTCTAATATCATATCACATTCATTAGAAATATCATTTTACATATCGTGTCACTTCATATCATATCACGTTCTCATTTCTCTTGTAATCTCGCAAAACTGTTCTGGACAAATTTCAACCATAATAGTACTCGTTAGGATCAATGTGATCTAAAAATCAAATTTGAAGTTTGTAGTGCCAAAACGGGTTGTGCGCCCTTGCCCGGGATGACCTATGTACACTTAAAAATCTAGATTGACACAGTCGTGTTTGAGTAAATTCACAAGGTGGTCCATCATAATGAACGGTCTTATTGGATATAATAGTCTTACTTGATGATCCCATTAAGACCAGCTCAATTGACCCTATATATTTACGGAATAAATTTAGTGGTGCAACACAATGATGAAAATATTCATAAGTTTTCGATTGTGGCTTATTATTAAATTGTATTAAATTCCTAAATGATGAAAAATAGAAAATGATAGGTTAGACGTTGACGACCCACAGTATTGACAAGTTTGTGAGCCGGCTCAATCCTCATAGTTTAAAGACGTACAAATCTACAACGAGCCTATGTACATATGAGAGGCTATCAAAACCAACCTACCCATTTTGCCATACCTACTTGTTACACCTCAAAAAACTAGGACTCATATGTGGCCCCAGTTAGTTTACGTGGCGAGCGGTTCGGGGGCCCCATGCTTCATACACTGACAATAATGACCCAACTTCACAGGGATGTTTAAAGTTTGAGCGACCTATTGTAGAAAAGGTTGGACCGACCCCATTACACGTAGACCTATTGCAAGAACATGTCCAAGGTGAGGCAGCGACAAGAATCTTGAATATATCTTGTGCCCCATGATTGACAAGACAACTCACTGCCACCGTAGCCACCGCAAACCTATTTGGTCAAGTCCAAGCCGCAAGCTAGGCTTTGTGGGTACAAAAGTAGTTTTAGTATTTAAGGTTGTGATTGATTGTTGCCTATGATTGAAAAGGTCAATCATGTGAATGAGGTCATCCAATGGCCTTCATCCATCTTGCCCAAGTATAAAAGCTCACATTTAATGTTTTTAAATGTAATGTAAGTTTAGACTCTTAAAACTATATTCTTGCTACACATTTTTAATCAATCACCCCAAAGCCGACCCCTTTTTTACGTTGGAGACTCACGTTTAAAGTTCTCCCACACTCATTTAATTACTTCTCCAATTGACTTGATCGTCGTAGTGCGTGCGGCCAACTTCACCCTTCTCGGATGAGGTCACGTGTGACTAATAGTTTGTCCAAGTGTGCAGGAACCTATCTTGGGTAGACAGATTTACGCTGTCTATGAAAAACTCGATACTATAACCATGAGCATCCTTATGGTAGAAGCCATTGAAAAGAAAAAACCTTGAAGAAAGGCTTGTTTCTTGTGAGAAAGAACTGCTGTAGAGAATGTACATAAAATGCCAGTTTTTAGCTCCAAGTTAAAAACACGTTATGAGTTCTAGTCACTACGGATCGTAGGGCAGAAGTAGACAATAGGAGACCTCTAAAGAAGAGATCCTTCGAACGAATGTGAACTCGCGTCGTCCACACTACCAATACAGGAGAGGCAGAACCACATCGCATTTAGCTAGGGAAGTAAAGGAGATGGCTGCAAATATGAGGAACGTGGCCTAATAGAATGCTACCATACAATAGTTACTCATACAAATGCACCAGCAGACACGGTACTAAGTGCCTCAGTAGGGAACATTTTCCAAGCAGGGTACTATGACGAGATGATGATGGATCATAAGCTCATCCCCATGACCGCCACTTTATATAGTTTTACTGGTGATAGCATTATTCCTAGGGGAAGATCATGTTGGCAGTAGAAATGGAAGAATCCCCATTTACGGCTCATCACTTTATGGAATTTCTCATTGTGGATCACCGATCCGCCTAACATAGAGTGTTGGGACGACCCATTTTGAAAGAACTTGGAGCCGTCACCTTCATACACCACTTATGTATGAAACTTCCCACTGAAAGAGGAATTGCAATGGTGCAATGGAACCAGACGGGTTCGAGGGAATGCTACCTCAGCTCTTTGAGAAAGTTTGAGACCTGAAGTGTAAATATTGTCCTAGTAAAGGCTGAAATGGTTGACGTACCTGAAGAAGGTCTTACTCCTGAACAAGGGAGAGACGTCAACATGATAAATGTCCCAAAAGAAGGGGTCATCGATGTAGATTTGGACCCTAGGGTCACCGAGTTAAACTCACAAGCGACCCCAGTGGAGGAACTCGAACTTTTCCCAGTAGACCCACATGATCCCACAAGAGTGTTGCAAATAAGAAAGGAGCTTGAGTTAGCAAAAAAGACAAGTCTTAAAGACTTCCTACTTACCAACTTAGACATGTTTGCATGGAAGCATAAGGATATAGTGGGCATCGACCCCAAAGTAAGTTGCCATCGCCTTAACGTGGATCCCAAATTTACCCCTCACAGGCAAAAGAGAATATCCTTGAACCAGAAAAAGTATGGAGCCTTGAAAAAAGAGGTGCAAAAGCTCATATCCAAAGGGTTCATTAGGGAGACAGTGTACCCAAAGTGGGTATCCAAACTAGTCTTGGTGAAGAAATCCAACGGCAAGTGGAGAGTCTGCATAGACTTGTCCAACCTCAACCAAGCATGCCCAAATGACAATTTTCCACTTTTAAGGATCATCCAGTTAGTTGACTCCATTACAGGTCATGAGCTCTTGAGTTTCATGGATGCGTACTCCGATACAACCAAATCCCCATGCACCCAGCTAACGAGGAGAACACCTCATTCATGACCAACAGAAGCCTCTACTGCTACAAAGTCATGTCATTTGGTCTAGAAAATGATGGGACAACCTACCAACGACTAGTCAATAGGATGTTTGTCGACCTTATAGGCAAAATGATGGAAGTATATGTTGATGACATGCTTGTGAATAGACTCGAGGCTACAAATCACATCGAATACCTGGGGGCCACTTTCGAAATCTTAAGGAAGTACCGGATGAAGTTGAACCTGTTAAAGTGTGCTTTTGGTGTAGCTTCGAGGAAATTCTTAGGCTATATGGTTAACCACCGAGGCATCGAAGTAAACTTGGAAAAAACTAAGGCCCTGCTAGATAGGAAATCCCCCTCCAAGCCTAAAGACGTACAAAGTTTAACGGGTCATCTAGCAGCATTGAGCCACTTCATCTCCAAGGCAACATATAGGTATCTCCCGTTCTTCAATGTTCTGAAGGGAGGAAAGAGGTTTTGGTAGAATGAGGAGTGTGAAGAGGCCTTTTAAGAGCTGAAGTGATGCGAACCCGATTATGGGCAACGCATAGAACTCGCGGAATTGATTTGAAACGTCGAAAAAGTCCAAATCTAGGTTGTAGACGATATGAATCTCGACCCGAGCCTCACGATTCAAGACCCTAGGGTATATTAAACCTTAGCCCCGTTGATATACAGAAACGAGAATCTCGATCNATTATGGGCAACGCATAGAACTCGCGGAATTGATTTGAAACGTCGAAAAAGTCCAAATCTAGGTTGTAGACGATATGAATCTCGACCCGAGCCTCACGATTCAAAAACCTAAGGTATATTAAACCTTGGATCTGTTGATATACGGAAACAAGAAACTCGATATGCGAATGCCACAAAGGGTGCCTAATCCTTTAATAAGTTCTAGGATTGAACGCCACAAATATTAGAATAATATTTGATAAGTTCAAATGTTCATGGAAGAACAATGGAGAGAAAATCTCATTTAATTCATAATGTCAAAACTTTTTTTACAGTGTAAAAATAAATCTTATTTATACCAAGTATTCAAAACCCTAAAAAGTACGAAATATCTCGAAAATATTCTAAAAGATATTGTTAAATTAGAGTTCAAAGGAAAGTAGGAAATTCGAGAAAAATAAAATATTTTGTCCGGATGTTGAGCGCGAGGGCGCCAACACCCCCTCTAAATGTTGGGTGCGGGGGAGCCTTCGAATGGCGCAGGGACGCCACTACCGCGGTTAAACTTTGGCTTCCAGGTTCAACTTTCAGTATTTCGATCATATCTTCCTCTTCCGATATCCGATTGAGGTTATTCAAAATACGTTGGAAAGATTACTTCAAGGGCTACAAATCTTCTGGAAATACAAATCTTCAAATTCCAACGTATTCTATGCCAAAAATGGGTCTCAAACTGAGACTGAAAATTCGAGTGCTTTTCAACCTGTTCCGGCTTCCTTCCCCAATATGTTACTTGACCATTGTCTTGTTGTCTTCAATTTTATGGATTCTGTTACTCGAACATGTAAATGACCAACTTTATTAACTCTTTGAAGTCTCGAACTGGGCTCTACTCTCTCTCCAACAATCATCAAAATCTTGATAAATTATGGCACACCCCAGATCATATCATCCCCTCTCTCTTCGAAAGGATTCGTCCTCGAATCCATGCCTTGTGATCGCATAGGGGATAAACAACATGCTACAAGTTTAATCACTGCACTATCTGGATCAAATGGAAAACTATTTTCTTCCTGGTAGAAGATCAATGCATGGCATCCATAAGTTTTGTAGATACAAATGAACTCAATCAGCCGTAGTTGTTGTGGTATAAACTCTCAATATCCATCACACAGAACAAAGTGTGATTGTCCCAATGGCTTCCTTTTATAAGTTTGTAATGCTCCAAAAATAATCTCCCTTGGCAAGTAACCGTGCTTTCTCGATCTCTTACCCTGCCTATGTGATTGTAACAATGGTACTGCTAGTGGACTTATCTATCTCCTCTGATCATCTTTGGAGCACAATCCCTTGCATATGAACTCCTTCCAATGCCTTTGAAACACCGTCGTCACCCTGAGAATCACAAAGTCAATTTTCGACAAATAAGCGAAATTCAACTGAAGCTCAATTCCTGGATCGGGTGGTATTCCAATGGAGTAGTTTGCTGAAATTAAATCTTCGGTAACCTGCAAAACAAAATTAGCCAAACTAGGAAGGGAGTTGTTAGTGTTTACCAAAGCCTCCTCATCTTCACACTCCTCCTCATTTTGGTTTACTTCCAACTCCTCATTCACCTTCGAAGACTCCACTTCAATTTTCTTTTGTAGCTCTACTTTCCCTTTTGAAATTTCACGCTCAATTTTTTTTTCACTCTTTTGTGGCACTTCCCCTTTTTCCGCAAAATCAACCACCTCACTATTTTCTCTCGAGCTCACCACTTCATCATTTTCGCTCTTACTCTCGTTTTCTCTCAATCCCTTCTCTCCCTCACTTCTCACTTTGAGTTGATCTTCATACGCATGTTGTGGTGTCAAGCCAACCAGAGTGATTTTCTCTTCATCCTGAAGAAACCTATACCAATTCATCGCCACAACATACACAGCCTTCCGTTCACGTCTCCAAGGTCTCCCAAACAAGATATGAAAGGATTTCAATGGCACTACATCACACCAAATCTCATCAATATACCTCCCAATGGTGAATTTTACTAAAACCCGTTTGGTCACATCTACCTTTCCACACTCCTTCAACTAAGTCATCTTATAAGGTCTAGGGTGTTGCTGTAAAGGTAACCCCAATTTTTCCACCATTGTGATACTAGCCAAATTTGATATGTGCTCCTTATCGACTATAAGACTACATACCGTACTACCCACATAACACCGAGTTTGAAAAATATTTCCCCAATCATAATTCATTCTCTTATGTAGGAGTAATCACAAAGACTCAAGAAAGTAAGGAAATTGGATAATTGGATGAGTGAATAATTTTAATCCAAGGAAGTGGTTCTTGAATTTGGATTGGAATGAAAGAAACAGATTTTTTTGGAGTTTGAATTGATATTAGAATATTGAACAATTTCGAAGGAATAAAAATTTTTTATTTTTGATAAACTCAAAATTGGACGATGAGATCAACGAAACAACGAAAGTTGATTTAGATGCTAGATTGGCCCAAAAATAACTTTTGACTCTTTTTTTGAAATTTTCTAAATCTAAGACTCTCAAAAATATTACTGGACACAAGACCACGAAAAACAAAAGACTTAAAACAACAAAAATGAGAGAACCTGAATCTGGAGCCCAAGCTCTGATACCAAATGATGCGAACCCGGTTATGGGCAATGTATGAAACTCGCGGAATTGATTTGAAACGCCAGAAAAGTCCAAAACCAGGTTGTAGACGATAGGAATCTCGACCCAAGCCTCACAATTCAAAAACCTAAGGTATATTAAACCTTAGACCCGTTGATATACGGAAACAAGAACCTCGATCTATAAATGCCACAAAGGGTGCCTAATCCTTTGATAAATTCTAAAGTTGAACGCCACAAATATTAGAATAATATTTGATAAGTTCGAATGTTCATGGAAGAACAATGGAGAGAAAATCTCATTTAATTCATAATATCAAAAAAAAGTTTACAATGTAAAATTAAATCCTATTTATACCAAGTATGCAAAACCCTAGAAAGTACGAAATATCTCGAAAATATTCTAAAAGATATTGTTAAATTAGAATTCTAAGGAAAGTAGGAAATTCGTGAAAAATAAAATATTTTATCCGGATGTTGGGCGCGAGGGCGCCAACACCCCCTGTAAATGTTGGGCACGGGGGCGGCCTTGGAATGGCGCAGGGGTGCCACTACCGCAGTTAAACTTTGGCTTTCAGGTTCAGCTTTCAGTATTTTGATCATATCTTCCGAAATTCGATATCCAATTGAGGTTATTCAAAATACGTTGGAAAGCTTAATTCAAGTGCTACAAATCTTCTGGAAATACAAATCTTCAAATTCCAATGTATTCTATGCCAAAAATGAGTCTCAAACTGAGACTGAAAATTTGAGTGCTTTCCAACCTGTTTCGGCTTCTGTCTCCAACATGTTACTTGACCATTGACTTTTTGTCTTCAATATTATGGACTCCGTTGCTCGAACATGTAAATGACCTACTTTATTAACTGTTTGAAGTCTCGAACTTGGCTCTACTCTCTCCAACAATCATCAAAATCTTGATAAATTGTGGCGCACCTCGGATCATATCATGAAAAAACACTTGGGACAAGCTCCCTCATCTCAAAGCCAAAGGATGGGGAATAACTACTTTTGTATTTGGCCATGAATGCAATGGCTGTGAGTTCAGTTCTAGTAAGGAAAGAATGCGGTGCACAACTGCCCATTTACTATGAGCAAGGCCATCCTGCCAGCTAAATCATGTTACATTGATATGGAAAAAACTTGTTTTATCCCTTATGATCGCTTTTTAGGAAACTGAGACCCTACTTTCATGCCCACAGCATACACGTGTCAACAAGTCTTCTCCTTAAGCAGGTTCTCCAAAAGTCGAATGCTTCAGAAAGAGTAATGAAATGGGCTATTGAATTGAGTGAATTCGACATTTCCTATAAGCTAAGAACCTTAGTAAAAGGGCAAGCCATGGCAGACTTCATAGCGGAATTCACTGAGGTAATAGACATTAATGTGGCAATGGAGCCAGCGAACTCCTCAGCCTGGAAACTTTTTATTTATGGATCATCTGGTGAAATGGGTTCTGGGGCGGTGTATTGCTAGAGATCCCAGAGGGCCACAAAATCAACTATACAATGAGGTTTGGCTACAAAATCTCCAATAATACAAGATAATACAAAGTGTTGCTAGCAGGCCTCAAATTGCTAAAAGAAATATAGGTAAAAAGCTTAACAATTTGCAGTGACTCACAGTTGGTCGTAAATCAAGTCAACTGTAGCTTCACAGGTAAGGATAAAGGCATGGCAGCATACCTGAAAAAGATGATGGGCCTGCTCTTTTATTTTGAGAAATTTGAGCTGGCCCAGATATTAAGAGCTGAGAACCTACACGCTGATGCTTTATCAAAGCTGGCCAACAGCAAAAATTCCGAACTACTTAAGATTATACTAGTAGAATACCTCCCTAAACCTTCTACTTTATAGGGTGAGAAAATAATGTGAATTAAAGGGACCCCACAGTGGATGCAACCGATTATTGCCTACCTCAAAGATTTGGGTTTGCCAGAAAATAAAGAGGAAGCCCACAAACTCAAACGCAAAGCCGTCTACTACATACTCGAGGACAAAATACTTTATAAAAGAGGCTTCTCATCCTCAGTTTTACAATGCATCGAAGGGGAAGAAGCCAACTATGTCCTACAAGAGGTTCATGAAGAATTGTGCGATAGTCACATAGGTGGCCCAGCAATGGCTCAGAAAATCTTAAGGCAAGGTTACTACTGGCCTACATTGAAAAAAGATGTGGTACAGTTTGTAAGAAAATACGACAAGTGTCAGGGATGTTTTCCCATTCAGAGGTAGTCGTCACAGGAACTTACCATAGTATCTAGCCCCTGATCATTCGCCAAGTTGGGGGTCAACTTGATCGGTCCCATGCCAAAAGGGAAAGGAAATGCAAACTATGCAATTGTCACCATTGATTACTTCACTAAGTGGGTCGAAGTTGAACCGCCGACAAAGATAAATGAGGCGAAAACTTTAAAGTTCATCTGGAAAAACATCATCTATCAATTCAGGATTCCTCACTCACTCGTAATAGACAATGGTCGACATTCGACAACAAGAAAGTTAGGGACTTGTGTGATGATCTAGGTATCAAGAAGCATTTCTCTGGTCAGGTTAAGATAATGGGCAACATTCGACGACAAGAAATTTAGGCACTTGTGTGACGAACTAGGTATCAAGAAGCATTTCTCCTCCCCTCACCACCCCCAAGCAAATGGTCAGGTTGAGGCAGTTAACAAAACTATCAGTCACCTCTTGAAAAAGAAATTTGATGCATCGAAAGGGTTGTAGGTGGACGAGCTTTCCCATGTGTTGTGGGCAATTCTCACCACCAATCAAACTGCAATTGGAGAAACCCCTTTCTCTATAACGTACGGGAAGGAAGCCATGACCCCTTATCGAAATAGGTCTTCCTTTGCCTCATCGCCTGTATTTCAACAAAATATCCAACAATAAAATAAGATATTGTGAGCTCGATTTCCTTGAAAAAATGAGAGATAACTCACAGATAAAGCTGGCCTCCTATCAGAGAGAAATGGCAAGGTACTACAATGCCAATGCCAAAATGAAATCGTTTAGGAGAGGCGATCTCGTGTTCAGAAGATTTTCCTTTCTTCGAAAGAGACTGGTGTTGGTACATTGGATCCGAACTAGGAGGGCCCCTATCGAATATCAGGCGATGTGAGATCAGAACTTTCCTAATTGAAAGCTTAGATGGGAAGGTGCAGCCCTACGCTTAGAATGTGGAGCACTTACGAATGTATTACCAGTAAGGCCATGATCATTGCATGTGTATATTTTTGGTTAATGAAAATGTCGTTTCAACCATTCCTGTTAACTATGACAAGCTCATAAACTCCATCAATGTCAACTATGGTGAGCCCATAAGTTAATTTAGTTTAATCAATTATGACTATGGCGAGCCCATATGTTTATTCAGTTCTATTATTTATGACAAGCTCATACATTATGTTACTTTTCGAAGTAATATGTGACCAGTTGTTTACTCAAATTAAGTCAACTAGCCCATATGTTAATTCAATTCAATTGATTATGACTATGGTGAGCCCATATGTTAATTCATGTCAATTATTAATGACTATGGCGAGCCCATATGTTAATTCAGTTCAATTAATTATAACTATGATGAGCCCATATGTTAATTCAGTTCAATTATTTATGACTATGGCGAGCCCATATGTTAATTCAGTACAATTAATTATGACTATGGCGAGCCCATATATTAATTCAATTCAATTAATTATGACTATGGCGAGCGCATATGTTGTTAATTATGTTCAATTAATTATGACTATGGCGAGCCCATATGTTAATTCAGTTCAATTATTTATGACAAGCTCATACATTATGTTACTATTCGAAGTAATATGTGACCAGTTGTTTACTCAAATTAAGTCAACCAAGGTTAAGACAACAAACACGAAGAGAGAAAAATTATTCTATTCATAGTCAAACTCATTATTATTATTCAAGGTCAACTATGGCGAGCCCATAAGTTGTTAATCCAGTTTGGTATGATGAGTGCATACATTATTATTAGTTGAGGTTAATTATAGCGAGCCCAAAGGTCTTCAGCAAGTTTTAAGTGTGACCAGTTCATATTACGTGCTCAGATTATTATGGCCAGCCCATATGATAGTCTGCAGCTAAAGTTCCATCAACAACAAACATGAAGGGATTGAAGAAAAAAGTTCTTTTATATATGATCAAATTTATTACGAAAAGAGGGGGGCTGCTACAAAAATATTACAAAGTAAAAGGCCTAAAGTCTAAATAGCCGCATCATCCTGCTGAGGCTCCTCCGGGGCATCGATCTCCTCCACATAATCTTCAACTTCATTGGCAAGAGTAGATGGTTCTGCAGGCAGAAATTCTTCTTTTAGGGCCGTCAACTCCAGTTGGGGATACAGCTCGGCAGTCTCCCAAAGACTTGCAACTCTCATCCAATATAAGTCGAAGCCTTTATACTCAAATATTTCATGGAAATAGGCTATGTACTCATTCATAGCTGCCTCCCCTATCCCACTTAACTGCTACTTTAAATTGGCAGCCTCAATAGTCAGCTCCTCCACATGAGCCTTCAACTCTCCCTTCTCCTTGTTGGCTACTTCCAAAGCTAACGAAGTAATTTTCTACAGGTTGTCAAGAGTTCTCTAGATGCTTCGTGAGGGCATTAACCTCAGCTTTACAGAGGTGGACTTTTTTCTTCAGTTAATTGCTCTCCTTAGAAGTGTCTTCACCCTTGACTATGCCTCAGCTTACTTTACCTTGGAGGCCTCAATTGCTTCATTGGCTGAAGATGCCTCACCTTTGGCTTTATTCAAGGCTGCCTCAACATCATTGGCCCTCTAAAGGCGTTCCTTATTGAGGTAATGTAGTCGCCTCATCTCCATTTGGGCATTTAAAAGAAGCCTTGAGAACGAGCCTGTAGGGTGAGCCCAACCTCCACCATATCCATCATGTCACAGGTCTCAACGTACGAGAAGTACTTATCAGTCCAGTACTTGTGTTGAATCCTCGTAGCCCCCTGGACCTCGCGACAACATCTTCATTATTGTGGAGGCAATCTCGTCAGACCTCCCACCCAAAAAACTTTGGGCCTTTCCTTCAAAGGGGACACTCCTCATCTCCTTACCGCGTTCTTTCCTCACTAGGCTCGCCCCCTCTCATCCACCTCTTCTTCATCTACTATCTTCACGAATGAAATGGGCTCAACTTGAATGGATCATCAAAGTGACTCTCCAATGGTTGTTTGGCGCTTGGGGGGGATCGTGCCCGGTATTTTTAACCAACTTCATCTTAGGGGGCCTCTCCATAAAAGTCCGCCTCTTTCCCCTTTTTTCCTTTCTCTTCTGGGAGAGGTGGTGGGTTTATCTTCGAGAGGCGAGCTGCTCATCCCGTTGGTTCTTGTAAGATGATGAGATAGAGCTCAAGGGCTTCTTATTTTTTGCCTCTCCCATATGCTTCATGTAGAACATTTCCGGCTTCACATATTCCTTCTTGTTGTGTTGCCCTACAAACAAAGAGGCGAACCGTTAGTAAAACTATTAAAATGAATGATTCTCAAACAACGAGGCGAACCATTAGTAAATGGTTATTAACTACTCTACCTTTGGTAGCCATCAGCTGGTGGGTCACGAAGAGGTTTCGCTTCTCAAGTGCATTCTTGAAGTACCACTTTTCTAAGGGCAGCCCATATATTGCCTTGATGATGGCCTATTCAGATAGTTTGAGTTCAAACCGATCAACTGTAGCTGCACAAAGCATGGATCAAAAACTAGAAATAAATAATAAGAATGAAAAAACAAAGATCACTTCAGCTAAGGCTAAAACTCAATATACTCATGATACTAGGTCGATACAGTTATCTTCGGGATCGCATCTTTTTCCATTGTCTGCCAGCGACCCCTAACCCAGAACCAAGATGATTTCCAATTTTTGATGGAGGTTGTAGTCCCCCAGATGAAGGGACGGTGCGAGCTCCAAGGGTTCATGCAATACCACCCCTTGCAATCACTCCCCCGCTTAAGACTCGAGGTTGAAAGAGAGTTTGAAAAACATGTGGAGGCATATCCTCACCAAGAGTGTCCTCCTTCCAAAGAAAGAAGGCCCCTGCTAACTAGCTCCATGCATTGGGCACTAGTTGGGTGGGGGCTAAGTTGTAATGCCTAAGGATGTCAAACAATAATAAAAACTATTTAGATCTCACAACATGTGGTTTCGAGACTTCCGTTTCCTTCGACCAAGTGTAAAAGTTTAGTTACAATTCATGACTCTAAGAGAGAAATAATGAAGAATGGAGTTTGGAGGCTTTTTTTTACATTTTGGGTCATTTTTGGTATTTAAAGGATGCCAAAAAAATTGCATTGAATTGTTACTAAAACAAAAATAAGGAAAATTGGATCTTTTCCCTTTTAGCCTTGGGGGGTTTGGAAGCCTCGGGCGAGGCATTTTTGGTCTGGGGCACGTGCCGCTTTAGCAGGCAAGGGCGCGCGCCTCGCCTAATTTTCGGCAGCGGAATAGCTCTCAATATTTTTATCATAACTTTCTCTCCCCATATCCGATTGAGGTGATTCAAGATGTATTGAAAAGATAAGTCAAAGGGATACAACTGTTCTACAGATATTATTTTCCAATTTGATCGTTTTCCATGTCAAAAATGGGTCTCAATATGAGAATGAAAACTGGTGCATAACTTTTTCGATTGGAAATTGATGTGCGATTATACTTTGACGATATTTCATTTCTTTTATATCTTCTTTCATCTAGTTGACTCCTAACACTCTCAAATCTTCATCGTGAGGTTCCACATAACTTTTGAGTATTTGTATTTCGGTCCTCAAACTTCGTTTTCTTTCCTTTTGGCCCTTGTTCGCTTATTTCTTCCAAATTACGTCATATCCATATAATTGCCACCTAAATTAAAATATAAACGTAATGAATACATTTTAACACTGATTAATCATATGAGCACATAAAATAAGGAGGAAAAAATATGCATTTTACATTCCTATCAGGATGTATCTAAAAAAGGGATGTAAAGATAGCTTCATCACCCCCACTCAATATAGCCTCGCTAACGGTCACACACCGCTCCCTAGGGAAGCACGCCCTATCCTCAGGGGTCAGGACAAAACATTTCAACATTATCTAGGATCCTATACCTCTCCCTAAAGGTCTCTAGTTCGCTCTCCATTATATCAGACGCCCACAGGGAAGCCCTCCACCTAACACTATAATCTATGGGGCCCTCCTACATCATCCAGGTAATATGAAGGCCCACTATGGCCTCTATAATCCTCTCAGTGGGGATTATGGGAAGCACACCCTTCTTGGCACAAATTAGTGACATATCCACCAGGAGACCACCCCCCCAAGTGCACGTTTTTCGAAGATGAAGCCATTTTACGTGAATAAGATGAAAAATTAGAAATTGTTGGGTACGTACACAAGTTTTAAATGCAGGGAGACGGAGAAAACAGAGTTGTTTGCCGTAAGTGTGCAGGAACCCAATTTGGGTGGACATGGGAGGCCTTGGAATCTGTTGGCTATATTTGTACGTTGTTTGGGGTCAACACTACTTAAAGCTTCTTAGTTTATTGGATTATCCCTTCATATGTATTAATTAAACTTGGTCACACTGAGTTATTTAGGCATGTCCAATAAAAATGATTTGAAGTGGAAACTAATGAAGAATTTATTGTGCGCAGTTGAGTTCCAACATTTTCAGGTGAGATTTGATTAGTCACAAAGCTGACTCCTGATTATGCACTAAAGGCATCCAAATTAGTAGATATCCATAGACTTTTACTCTTTCCTTTAATTCCGACCAAATCTTTAGATTTCAAACCCTTTCGATTAACCAAATTATAAAGACACATTTTGAAGTAGGGGTGTTAAATGGATCACCAGCTCACGCTCACATGTGAATCAAGTAGAGCGCAAGCTGGCCCTCTTCATCAAAAGTGAGCTCGGTTCGCCCTACAAACTCATCCCTTAATAGGGCAAGCCATAACGTTTTTGAATTTGAACTGAAAATTGCACTTTCACTCACCGAAGTGAAATGAAGACATAAACTTATAATAAAAAGGTAAACTTAAAAGTAATATTCGCTAAAAGAATTATAGTCCTAGAAATCCTCCTCCTTTAGTCGAGTTCAAGACCATCTATAATATATAGTGGGGTTAAAATTGTACGTGAATAAAGATTTCATGTACAATAATTATAAAAAAAAATGATTAACATAATATAATAACAATCAGGAAAACAAAATATACTTACAATTCTACCGTTATAGTCTTTTCAATTGCAAATACAAAAGGAAGCCAGAAGGCCACAGTTATTTACTTGAAGTCATTAGCACATATAAATGTGCACTTCTATACGGGTTTTAATATCTTCCAAAAAACGTGATGCATCTCAATCTAATATATAGATTTTCATAATAGACCTTATGTATGTAAGTATTGATAAAGACACGGTGCCATGAACAAGTCCTAAGCTATACTAGACAATAACAGATATTGATACCAATGTATATTTCATCATTGAAGTAAATTTAAGAAGTTTGCTCCAATTAGTGTCTCATTCCATTTTAGTTGTAACGATCCAACTTCTATGTCCAAATCGTTAACTTATTACGTATTGTTCACTTTCGGAGTCTATCTACACTCTTTTCCTTACGAATTTTTGTCGAGTCCTTCAAGATTCGATTATGATTCAATTTAAGTCTCTCATGAGGTATAGATGTTGGGTTCGAATCGTGGGGGACGAGACAGAAATTCATGAGAGATAAGAGGGCAAATACCCTCCCGAAATGGATAGTATGTAATAAGTTAACGGCTTTGATACAGATGATGGGTTGTTAAAAAAATGAACATTTTTTTGTAATGATCCAACCTCTTTGTCAAAGTCGTTATATTATAGATATTGTTCATTTTGAGAGAGCACTTTTCCTCTTATCTTTCTTGACTTTCTATCGCATCCATAGGATTTAAAAGACCTTTACCTTATGTGTGAAAATATGACTCTAACAATCATAATCGTTGAACATAATTTTTTTGTAATTTTATGTAGTCGGTGGAGGATATAGTCGATTGACGGTCGTGACATAACAAGAAGAAATCAAATTCATCTCTTATGTACTACCTTGTAACTAAAATAATTCCCTCACAAAACATTAATAACATTCAAAAGCTCCAATCATGGTGGAGCACATAAATTTAGTCGGTGGTCCTATCATTTCAAAGAAGTAAATTTCAATCATGTAGCCACTTAGTTGACTTTCATTT
>CAIGRB010007292.1:9971-56093 GCA_903798255.1 Fraxinus quadrangulata | reverse complement strand
CCATTACATTGAGGAGTGGCAAACAAATTGGAGAAAGTATGATCGAAGAAGTAACGAGTCCTACACCTGATAAAGATGCAGATCAAGTAGTAGTAGTACAAGAGATTGAAGAATCATAGAAGGCTCATAAGCCTTACTCCATATTATTCCCTGATAACCCACCAATCATTAAGCCGGCACTTCCATTTTCACAGTGATTCCCAAAGAAGAAATTTGATGCATAATTTGCTAAATTTTTTGAAATTTTTAATAAAATTCATATTAATATTTCTTTTGCAGATGCTTTGGAACAGATGCCCAACTACGCTAAATTCATGAAGGATGTGATACCAAAGAAGAGGAAGTTGGAAGAATATGAGACAATGAAGTTGACAGAGGAATGCATCTCTACTCTTCAAAAGAAACTCCCTCAGAAGAGAAAAGATCCGAGCAGTTTCACTATTCCCTGCACCATTGGAGGCTCTTCTTTTGATAAAGCCCTCTATGATCTTGGAGTAAGTATCAACCTGATGCCCTTATTAGTTTTCAAGAAGTTGGGCCATGGGGAAGTAAAACCGATAACGGTAACTTTGTAACTAGTTGATAGATCTCTTACATACCCATGAGGGATCATTGAAGATGTTTTGTTCAAAGTTGACAGATTTATCTTCCATTTATTTTGGGTAGGCCATTTTTAGCAATGGGAAGGGCCTTAATTGATGTACAAAGAGGGCAGTTAACATTGAGAGTGAATGACAAGGAAGTGATGTTCAATATCTACCAAGCAATGAAGTTTCCAGATGATGCCAACACTTGCCACATAATTGACTTCATCGAGTCTGCTGTGAAAGAAGAGATATTATTCATTGAAGACCCCTTGGAGTATTGTATGATGTTTAGTGCAACAAATGATGACATTAACACCTCTGGAGAGTACACATCGAGTAAGGACTTAGTAGATTGCCTATTGGCTATTGAATCTTCGCAAAATGAAGGTGATCCATCACAATGTGAAGACATTCAACAGTCAACGTGATCAAATGATAANTGCTGTGAAAGAAGAGATATTATTCATTGAAGACCCCTTGGAGTATTGTATGATGTTTAGTGCAACAAATGATGACATTAACACCTCTGGAGAGTACACATGGAGTAAGGACTTAGTAGATTGCCTATTGGCTATTGAATCTTCGCAAAATGAAGATGATCCATCACAATGTGAAGACATTCAACAGTCAACTTGATCAAATGATAACAATGGTAATGAAGGCAGCAAAGTTGAGTTGAAGCAACTACCAGATCACATTTGATATGCATTTTTGGAGGAAAATTCTACATTTTCAGTGATAATTTCCTCCTCACTTACTACAAATGAAGATGACAGGTTATTAAAAGTGTTGAGAGAACACATGGCTGCTTTGGGTTGGTCTATAGTTGACATCAAAGGTATAAGTCCTACAATTTGCATGCACAAAATCCTTATGGAATACTCTTACAAACTATCCATTGAACATCAGAGAAGACTAAACCTAGCTATGAAAGAGGTGGTTCGGGCAAAAATACTAAAGTTACTAAAGACAGGAATTATATTTTCTATTTCAGACAGTGAATGGGTTAGCCCAGTACAAGCGGTGCCAAAGAAAGGTAGGATAACAGTAATAAAGAACGACAACAACGAACTAATTCCAACAAGGACAGTAACTAACTGGAGGGTATGTATTGATTACAGGAAGCTGAACAAAGCAACGAGAAAAGACCACTTCTCACTCACTTTCATTGATCAAATGCTGGACAGATTAGCATGCTACTCCTACTACTGTTTCCTTGATGGTTAGTCGAGCTACAATCAAATTGCAATAGTACCAGAAGATCAGGAAAAGGCAACATTCACTTGCCCTTATGGGACTTTTGCCTACAAACGGATGTCGTTCGGGTTATGCAATACACCAGCCACTTTTCAAAGGTGCATGATGGCGATCTTTGCAGAAATGGTAGATGACATAATTGAGGTATTTATGGGTGATTTTTTAGTATTGGTGCTTCTCTTAATAACTGCCTTCACAATCTCTCCTTAGTGTTGCAAAGTTGTGAAGAAAAGAGTTTAGTTCTCAACTGGGAGAAATGCCACTTTATGGTATAAGAAGGGATTGTGCTAGGCCATCACTTTTCAGCAAGGGGACTTGAAGTTGATAAGGCTAAAATTGATACTATAGCAAAACTACCACCACACACCAATGTCAAGGGCATTCGGAGTTTATTGGGGCACGCTGGATTTTACAGGAAATTCATGAAAGACTTCTCAAGGGTAGCTAAACCTCTATGCAACCTTTTGAAAAAGGACACTACATTCATGTTAGATGAAGACTGTTTGAAAGCATTTGAAACAATAAATGAGATATTAGTTACAGCTCCATTGATGGTAACGCCAGATTGGGATCAGCCATTTGAAGTTATGTGTGATGCCAGCGACTACGCAGTTGGGACAGTGCTAGGACAAAGACAAGAAAAGATATTCTGAGCAATTAACTATACTAGAAAGACCCTGAAGGGAGCTCAACTGAATTACACCACAACAGAGAAAGAAATGCTGGTACTGGTCTTTGCATGCGACAAGTTTAGATCTTATCTCATTGGCACCAAAGTAATCATTTTCACAGATTATGCTGCAATCCGATATCTATCTGAAAAGAAACATGCCAAGACACGTTTAATCAGGTGGGTCTTGCTATTACAAAAGCTTGACGTAGAGATTTGGGACAAGAAAGACAGTGAGAATGTCATTGCAGATCATCTTTCACGATTAGAGAATGAAATGGTGGTAGATAATAGCAAATTCTAAAAAACTTTCCCGACGAACTTCTTTTAGCAGTTTCATCAAAAACTTCATAGTATACAAATTTTGTTAACTATGTAGCATGTGGAACAGTGCCACCTGACTTGACTCTCCATCAAAAGAAGAAATTCCTACATGATGTCAAGTCATATTTGTGGGATGATCCATTACTCTTCAAGAGATGCGCTGATAGAATAATCATGAGGTATGTCCCTATGGAAGAAACACAATCAATCATGGAGCATTGTCATTCATCACCTTATGGAGGTCATTTCGGTCCTACACGTACTGCTTCCAAGGTATTACAATCTGAATTTTACTGGCCAACCTTGTTCAATGACTGTTATGCTTTTATGAAGACACGTGACCTTTGTCAGCTCACTGGGAGCATCTCGAGGTAGCACGAACTCCCGTTAACCAATATACTTGAGGTAAAACTATTTGATGTATGGCGTATAGATTTCATGGGTCCTTTTCCACCATCCTTCGACTAGGAGTATATTCTTTTTGCAGTAGAATATGTATCCAAATGGGTTGAACCCATTGTTATACCAACTAATGATGCAAAGATAGTTTTGAAGTTTCTACGGAAAAATATCTTCACTCGATTTGGCACGCCTAGAGAAATAATAAGTGATGAAGGTACGTATTTTTGTAATAAACGTTTCAATTCCCTTTTGGCTAAATACAACGGTAGGCACAAATTGGCTCTTAGTTATCATCCCCAATCAAATGGGCAAATAGAGGTATCCAATAGAGAGATTAAACAGATTTTGGAAAAGACAGTGAACACCAACCATAAGGACTGGTTTCACAAGCTAGATGATGTTTTTTGGGCATATCGATCAGCGTTTAAAACACCAATTGGAATTTCACCGTACCGTCTGGTATTTGAAAAGGCGTGTCATATACCAATTGAACTAGAGAATCAAGCTTATTGGGCTGTGAAAAAGTTAAACTTGGATATGAAATTAGCTAGTCCACAACGCTTGCTGCAACTTGACAAGTTAGAGGAGTTTCGGAATGGTACTTATGAGAATGCAAAGATATACAAAAAACGAACAAATGTGTGACAGGATCCTAAAGAGGGAATTCAAGCCAGGAGAACAAGTCTTTTTATTCAATTCTCACTTGAAATTATTTCCTGGCAAACTCAAATCACGGTAGTCAGGATCATTCGTGGTTCACAAAGTGTCTCTTATGGTTCAGTGGAGCTGGTAAGTAATGATGGATCCACCTTCCAAGCAAATGGACAACGCCTCAAACATTATTATGGAGTGGAAGATCGAGATGTGGAAGAAATTGCCCTCATAGAATCAACCTAAATCCACATCTACATCAAGCTAATGGCGTTAAAGGAGCGCTTCTTAGGAGGCGACTCAAGTTCTATTCTTTATATTTTTATTCATTAGATAATTTTTCTTTTATGTTAGCGACTTTAGTAATGTTGTTTTATTTTTGCTTTTATAGGTACACTCTCAAGAATGAACACATCGACCCAAGAGTGGAAATAGGGAAGGGCTATGTCAGAGGTATATATATTAAAAGAATTCACATTTTTAGCAGAATTACTGATGCCGTAGCGCCCATGTTGGGCGCTACAGCGCCGGATATCTTTTATAATAAAAAAATCATGTTTTTTTTAACAGAACCTTCGACGTCACAGCACCCATGTTGGACGCTACAGCATCGGGTATTTTAAAAAAAAAAATCTTTCAATTAAAAGCCTCCTCACCCCCCTCCCACTCCCCCTAAACCCTAGGTTCAAAACACATAGAAAATTTTCACCTCTCCACACTTTTCAAAATTTTCACAGGAATCTTTCTCCACACTTTTCTACAAATTGTTTATCCCATTATATCTCACCCTCTTGCCTAGGCTATATGATTGTGAAGACTCCTACAACACAAGGTAAGAACTTTCCTCATAATGTGTACATCTCTTCCATAGAACTTCTTGGCTTTTGGTAGGGATTTCTTTTTTTTTTAGCCTATTAATGGTATGGTGCTTGAATTAGAGTATTTTGATTGATTGGGTATATATGGAGGATAGTATACTATTTGCTAAATGTTTGCTTGAGGTAAATGCATCCAAAGTGTTTGACGAATTGTCTAAGTGGAATATTGGAAGAATCTTGCCATTGTGATTTTGAAGTTGATATTTAGGCTTGTATTGTTGGTTGAATTTTGTGTACTTTTATTATACTTGTGACCTCGCACTGAGCTACGTCACCATGCCGCCAAAAAAGAAGTCTAAGGTCACAGAATCATCTTCTTCTACTACTATTTATGATTGAAGGTGTTTTGTAAGCGCCACGACGAAACAGAGAAATCGGCATTCGGTGGTATACTGGAATTGCATTCTGGAGAGAGGTTTTGAGAAACTATTACCGGAACTAATTCAGAATTTAGGATGGAAAAATTTTGCTTTGCAACCTGGGGCTTGCTCCATCCCTCTAGTAAAGGAATTATATGCTAATGCCAAAGAACATGAAGACTTAAAAGTTTTTGTACGCGGTAGTTGGGTTAAATTTGACAGTGTCTCTATCAACATATTCTACCACACGCAGGATATACCCAATGATTACTATTCCAGATTACGGGATGAGGGAGTTGACCTCGATAGCTTGATTCAAACACTAGCTCACGAAGGCACATAATGGACACATAATGCAAGTGTTGTGACTAATTTTCCCGCAGCGGGTTCGACAGTAAATTGTAAAATTTGGCATCACTTTATATTTGCTAAACTAATTCTCAATAGCAACATCAGTGAGGTGACAAGAGAACGGCCTACATTGAATTATGCCATCCAGATGGGACACTCTATTGATATGGGCAAGGTCATTCAAAACAGCATCCTACGCATCCTAGCAGAGCCTGCCATCGGTAATTTGGGACATCCATCTTTGATACATGATCTATGTATACAAGTGAGTTTTGCCACGTAGGAATCTGATGAAGTCTTACATCCTAAGCCACCACTTACGTGGGATCTCCGGGATAAGTTAGCGGTGCATTGACACATGGCCAGTTCATCTCAACCATCGCAACCAGCTACACTTACTCCTTCACCTTTACAAACTGGTGACCTTACATGGAATATACTTAGGCAACTTGAAGCAATGGACTTGCGCATGACCCGATGGTAGGATGGCATGCAAGAACAATAGACCAACTACAAGGTTCCATGTATAGCCAATTTCAATATCAGAATGATTGCATTACAGCCATAGCCTTTGCATATCCCAAGATTGCATTCCATCCACCACCATCATTCCCATCTCACTCCTACCCTCCAGTTCCACCGGACGATGATGAGGACATCTAATGTCCTCACTGAGGTATTCTCTCATCTTTTCTTCATTTTCACATTGAGGACACTGTGTTATTCAAGTTTGGGGGGTATACTACTTTTGCGTGCTGTGAAGTTGATTTAAAAAAAAAATTGCATGCTTGTGTGGGTTGGATAACATTGTTAGCAATGATGCATATATTTGGGAACATGAGTCGGTTGTGAATTATGAATAAGTTATGTGTTTGAATTAAAGTCTTACTCATAAATGCACGTGAATTGCGTATAACGTTGGACATGACTAGGTCGATTCATAAATGATATAGGTGAAATTAGTGACCTTAGAAGCTTGATCCAAACAACCTCTAAACGGAAAAAAATTCACATCCCATAACCAATTTTAGGATAGTTTGGATAGTGGAACTGTTGTAGGAAAACATGGATGTAGATGTGGATTCTGTGTGAAACATCTCATTGTGAAAAATGGACGACTATAATAATCTCATGTGAAACATCTATTTGTGGTTTTTTTTACTCGAGTAAATAAGTTTGTAAAGGTTTAAAACCTGATGCCCTAAAGTTATCTGACTCGGAAGTCATCGGCCTAAAGCTCGCTACATGGGTCATTTAGAAATCCTAGTGGATAGATGTCCGCACAAAGGGTGTATTATAAAAATACTATTAGCTAAAAAAGTAGGTGCATAAAATAGAAGACAGTGTATATACCTTGATTAGCACCGAACACTCATTTTAGAGGATTAAGCCGTTGATAAGAGGTTAGTAACTTAGTTGATTCTTGGATGTTGAAGCAGTCGAAAATAGGAGAATCTTCATTTACTGATATGTTGAACTATATTTAGCGACAACTACCTGAACTAGAGAGGATAAGGAGTATTGTTAGCAAACCATAGATTTTACCTCGAAAAAAAAAAGAGTGAAAAGAAAATAAGTTTGGGGGTGTGCGATTTCCACGAGCGGAGTCAGGAGATAATAGAGTTTTAGGATTGAGAATTGAATAAGCTTATGAATGTACAACGTTGTATTTGGTTCCCTTCATGCACATGTTTTGAATTGGAAAGGTAAAGTTTGACTTTGGTACTATGACTTTGAAATAGTTCATGAATTCGATATCATATTCTCAACGCTGAACCATAAAAACAATCTATCCAGCTACATAGTTAATTTGAGTCTTGTATTGGTACGTTTTATTTGTGTTTTAGTTAACTATTTGTTTTTTGTTTTGTGTTTGCTCGAGGACAAGTAAAGAACTAAGTTTGGAGGTGTTTGATGAGTGTAATTAACTCATTAAACAAGTACCTTTAAATAATAGTTTTTGGTTTGTTCTTGAGTACTTTTGAGTGTTTTAATGTATGTGTTCGTGTTGTTTTGTAGTTAGACAACTTGGATGAAAATGGAGTGGTTTGGAGCTTGGAATGGAGCTAACATAATGATCAAGGAAGGAGGCATGGATTGGAGTTGAGGGAAGAGAAGAATGAAGTGGAAAGGAGGCCAGAAGATGAGCAAACTAAGTAAAGAAGTAAAGCAACTAGAAGAAGAAGCAGATGGTGCCCAAAATATGAAAAAACCAAGCAGAATTGCTGGCGCTGAGACGCTGCGACACCAGCAACAAGAAGAAATTAGCAGAATTGCTGGCGCCAGCCTTGGGCGCTGCGGCACCGGTTCTGGGCATCGCGGCGCCGCCTCTCGAGTATGGAAAAAAAAAATTTCAAAAGATTTTCGGCCAGGTCCACTTCCAACTCGACTTGCAACTTTGGGGAACTATAAATACACATTTGAAGACTTAATTATAGAGTGGAATGATGGCTTGGAAGACAAGAGGAAGGATAATTTATTTAGAGCAAAAACGACAAGAAATTGGATGAGAATTCAAGTAGCAAAAGAGTTTTTCTTTTTCTTTTCTTTCCCATGATCTTTAATTCAGATTTTAATATGTTGTTTTTAGTAATTATGAACTAAAATATTTAAATCTAAGGCTTGATGTAATCAACTTGAGACGTGTTTGATTCCTATATATTTAGTTATTTTGGATTTTTCGTTAATTTATTTGTGTTATTTGTGTGTAATGTTTTCAATTAATTGACCACTAGTTGAATGAATTGATGCGTATATTTCGACAATCGATCGAGAGAGAGAGAGAGAGAGATTTAGGTGCGATCTAAGAACAACACAACCCAAGTTTCGTAGATTTCAAGAGAAAGTGCGAACTTTTGAGCCTTATTTGAATTAAGAACCACGTGCATCAATAATTTCTATACATTTAATTCGAAATAGAGATATTGAAATTAAACTATAGAAATAGGTTCTATTCGACACTCAAGAGAGGGAATATAATTAATTTAAGGTTCTTGCCTATAAATTGAGAAAATTTTGATTGAATTAAAGTTATAGGTTGAAAACATTGTCAATAGTGCGATGAAATCATTCCCTAGACTTTCATGATTTGATAACTTCTTGTCAACTTGCTTCCGTTCACTTGCCATTTTTTATTCCATCTATGTTATATTAAAATACAATATTGATTCAATTTTGATTGTCTAAATAAAGTGAAAACTAAACAATTATAGTACTCGGTAGAAGTCAAGTATCAATCCCTGTAAATTCGACATTTTCCATTTCATCACTATATTACAAAACTTGACACTGTACACTTGCGGTAATTTCACGTTGCAGAAAACGCGTGACATTGGTATATGTATTATATGAATGCAGACAAAGACAGTCTTTTCAAAGACATTATTGTATACAATTATTGAACTTCTCATTACGCGTCATGTTAGATAGAGACTAATATTGTAGTACATGGAAGGAATTATGTCGAAATGATGGTGTAAAATCGTCATGACTTTTATTAGTCTTTATTTAAGGATGATATATTAAGTGGCCAATGTATGAGGGATTTTAGCTTTTCATATGCGCATTATGTTATAGACCACGTAACGATGTAATATTACATTGACCAAGTGTGATAATATAAGATCAATTAATGTGGTCCAAGTAATATTATTAATAAATTAATTAAAGTGGTTTATTATTGCTAAAAATTTTATTGGTCAATTGAGAAGTGGTAGTTTAATAAATGTTCACTTTAATGGAAAGTGTGTAGTTTTCTTTTGTGGCCCATAATACTCTCTTTTTTGCTATAAACGTGAATGAAACCCATCAAACTAAAAAAATTCAATCACATAGAGAAAAAGAGAGAAAACAATTTCTTGATTTTACTAGTTTCTCTTTTGCATGTTTAAATATTTCAATTATTGTTATGGATCAATGTATGTTTTTTGATCAATTAAATTAATATGCAAAAATCATGAATTCTAAAGATTTTTGTATTAGGTTAATTAATTGCTTACAAGTTTATCTCATTTCTCAAGCGACATAAGAGGTTATTTCCGTTTGATTTTGCCACCACGTCAACAAACAAGGGAGGAAAAATGCGAACAGATTGAAAATAGTTTTCCTCGAGTTTCCTTTCCTTTTACCGAAGGCATCTGTAGGTATTTTTGATATTTTCTTGTGCAGATGCTCGAGAAAATACTCAATAATTAAATAATTAATTCATGGAGTAACTCAAAGTTTATGGTCAACGCTTAAAAAATTGTTGTGGGTGGTTGGGTTGGGGCCTCTAGAAAGTGGACATGATTGTGCAAAGAATCATGCCACAGTGATCGAGAGGTTAATATAATGTCACGTAACATTTTGTGATTGGATTGTTTAAAACATAATCAGCTTTTCTATCAAATCATATCTTACCAACACTTGTTATGTCAATTATTCAGATATTTGTCAACATCTTTTTGGCAAAATGACTTTAGTCTTGTGCAAATACATGGGTTAATTTCATCTTGTCATCGAACCTTAAGTGGAATCTTCTAACTTTAATTTGTTATAATTAAATATTGAAATTAAGTGTTAATTACTTTGTAAGCCATATATGCTACTAAACTTAAGGTCCCAATCCTCCGTTAGTCCTGTTTCTAAGTAGTATGCCACACAATTATGTCGTGGCTATGAACTTGGAAAGGAATAGAGCTCTGCATAGAGTTCATCACAAAAGTTATCCTTGATTTTTAAACACGGGTTGTTTTTATGAGTACAATCAGACGTGATTACATATCATATTTGTTGAAGATAAGACACAACTAATTACTTTTAAATTTTAACGTTGACGTAGAATCGATTGCGATGTTAAGTTTAGTAACGATGACTAACAGAGTGACTAACATTGAAAGTTAATTGAAGTTCAATGATAAAATTGAAACAAATTGAAGTTGATGGACCCGACTTGAGCCCAACTTCAATTTCATTGAAAATCAAGTGACGGTAAATGAAATTACTAGCGATTATAATGAAAAGTTAAATATCAATCTGTTCATTTTCAAACGAGGAAGACTGGAGCGTCCAATAATGCATTTTTTCCTTCTTAACTTGCAAGTTACGGTCAAGTCTTAAAAAGTAAAAAACTAGTGGGGTTGAAAAGAGAGAGAAAGAAAATGATGTGCTTCTCGAAAAATAATTAATAAAGTGAGTCAGCCTAGATATTTGTAAAACACGTTTGTGGGGATAGAGTAAAAGAACGGGTCAACTCGATTTAGTGATCCATATGTCTCGATAATGAGAATCACTAAATCGAGTTGACCCGTTCTTTTACTCTATCCCCACAAACGTGTTTTACAAATATCTAGGCTAATTCACTTTATTAGTTATTTATATTCACATGGTATGTAGCTAGAAATTAAAAAAAAAAAGGTAGTTTTAATATAATGTTATGTCATGTTAAAGAGTGTTTCATAACGCAAGAGGCAATTACGATGCTTGCATTATGATATTTCTCAAATATTAGAATCTTTATCTCGACAAGATCAAAATTTATAACTCAAGGCACTACACACAATCTCCAAAGTCATTCTATCCGAACATGAAATCCTATTGTTGCAGTATGAGAAGCATAATTGATGATTATGATAAAGAGCTACATTTACTGTTTACTACAATTCTCACTATTTACTACTTCAAAACAAGTTTGGGCAAGCGGCTCGACTCTTCAACCAATCCTTTATGTGGGCATATTGAAATTGAAGTTAGGGTAGATATATACTTTCTCTGGACTGAAATTCACGTGACATGTTTTCACAAAGACCATAAATATTTATTAATGCTAGGTATAAAAAAGGGGCTCCAACATGCTGGTAATTTTGTCCAGTGCATTTTCAAATGTACAATAATGGAAAATTGAAGTATGACACAGCAACTCGACTTTTATATTTTTTATTTATTCATTTAATGTGGAATAATGAAATTTGACAAGAAAAAAACATGCCATTATAATATGCTCCAAACAGAGCTTACCAAATCAAACATCTCAACCACCTTGAGATTTTGATCCCAACTTTCCATCTTTGTATGTACTCTCATGTCAAAGGCAAAATGGCCCACCACCACGCATTACAATATCAGTTGACTTCATACAGTGGGAAGACTTTGCACTTCATAAAGACTTGATATAGTGAGAAGACTTTTTGCAGTTTACTAGGACAGATCTACCACACGTTTAGCTCGTGACTATCATATTTTAAAGATATTTAATTGTCGTATTCATTTTCAACTACGTATTTAAATAATTAAATATTTTACAGGTAAATTTATTTATTTTTTTTACAATTTCTAACCACATATTCTTTAGAAAATTATCATTCAAAAGAGTAATATTATGTAGCCCCATTAAAATTACAACCTTAATCTAGTTGGCACTAGATGATATGCTAATGAAATATGGAACTAAATTACATATTTAATTTTACCTATCATTTGATGTCATATTAATGTTATCTCAACTGTGATTATAATCTTCGTGGAATTAAATAGCATTACTTTATTCAAAACTCTATTTTTTTTTATTCAAAATAATGAGCATCAAACGGAGTTTAATAAGAAAAAATAAATAGTTGAGTTGAGTGTTTAACATAAAAAAATAAATAAATTATATTATTATATCAATGAATTATTTCAATTAAAAAGTTATTTTTAGAAATGAACATTTTTTTCACTAAATGTTTCATACATGCATGATTTTTATTAACATATAGTCTTTGCTTGAATCCCATTTATTTAGAAAGAGTTTTGTAAAAAAATAATTTTTTGAAAAATGTATGGTTAAAAATTAAGAAAAATATTAAAATTTATGTGTAAAATTATTTTATCTAGAAAATGTACGATTAAAAATAAAACTCAAACAGGAAAATAATGAGGAGATTTGATTTCGAAATATTTATTTATTTTAATATTACGTTAAATCAAATTATCTTTCTAAACCACTGTTTGACACATATTTTTTCAAAATATGTTCTTTCAAAACTCATTTTAATTACACATTAATAAAATAATATTTTTTATTACATCAATAAATTTTTCTTACTTTTTAACCACATATTTTTCATCATATCACTATTTAAAATGCATTCTTCCCTCAATTATATTCACCACGCAACCTAATATTATAATACTTATCCAATTATTAATATGCACATGTGATTGCACATGCTTTGTAATTACAGCATAATAATAGTATAACACATCATGTGACATGGATTGGAAATTGAGACTATTTTCTTTCGTCTTTCATGGGCTTAGGCTTCCAAAATAGCCAAAAAAAAGGGAAAACTTTTCTTTTGATGATTCCTACTGTATAACAGTTTGATTGGAGGAGTGAGGATGTATCATCATCAAATGATTGAATTTATGAGACAAAAATGCTAATTTACTTTCCGTCTCTCATAAAAAATTAAAAAAAAAAAATTACTTTTTTTTTTATTTTTT
Source organism: Fraxinus quadrangulata (assembly GCA_903798255.1). Lineage (NCBI taxonomy): Eukaryota > Viridiplantae > Streptophyta > Magnoliopsida > Lamiales > Oleaceae > Fraxinus > Fraxinus quadrangulata. The sequence goes on along the minus strand of CAIGRB010007292.1, from coordinate 43,153 downwards.
TGAAAATTAGGCCGATCTCTCTAATCTTTCGGATAACATATTTTGAGTTTCAAACTCTCCAAAGTAAAGTTTTGAATTTTCAATCTATTTAGATATGCGAATTTCGATTCCTACATTTCGAAAATTGTCAATGTAAATATTAAGTTATTTAACGATTTTGTCTCAAACTTCCAATTATGTAACATTGTGTGCGATTTAATGTCTGCTTAATGACATTCATCGCGTTGCTACTTGTATAAACATATTTAAATAAGTGGAGGACTTAAAACCTCACTTTTGATGATTGGGAGCCCAAAAACACAATAATTAGAAGATTTGAAAGTCCAATCTTAATTTTTTTTTAAAAAAAATTATTTTGTGTTTACAAATTTTATAAAAAAAAATATATATATAGGAGAAAGTTTAGCCAAGTAAATTTTAATTTTTAACAAGCTTGATAAGTTATTTCTTTTCAAATTACAAATAAAAAAGTTATTTATTTGAAACGGTCAAATAACTTATTCCCTTTCCTCTAATAATGAGGAATTATAATTCTATAAAGCTGTCATGCGGAGATTACAAAGTAATTCTAAGATAGGAATTGAGATCACAAATAAGAAAAGCTACTTTCTTGGATCTATTCCATTAATTGTATATACATCTATTTCAAACTTTGACTAAGTAAGAAGTAATTCAAAATTTACTTATTTATTTATAAGTTAAGTTTATAAGCTTAGCCAAACATGAATAAAATTTTAAAATCAACTTCATTTTCATACCTTTCAAGTTGTCCTGCAACTGAATTGAGAAAGGTTATTTTCTCTTCCCTCATTTTCAACCTAATAAATTTAATCAATGTTTTGAAAATTGATCTGAACCTGACTTAGAAAATGCAAATGGTTTAGGGTTAAAAGGTCGAATTGAGTTGAGCCGGGTTCGACCAATTATAATAAATAAATATACCACAAATTTTTTTTGAGAAAAATAAGTTAATTTTTAATATTAATTAATACAAGTAGATAAAAATACTTTAAACTTGGCCACATTTAATTTTCATTATATCATCTTTTAATTTTAACAAAAATGAGATGATAAATATAATTTATATAGCATTTTAGCCTCTGTTTAGATTTCATTTTTTTTATTAAAAGTTATTTTTTAGAGTCAAATTTTCAAGAAAATAAATTATTTCTTTTGGGCTACAAATTTTCTTCAGTTTTTCAAATAAAAATAGCAATTCATTTCTTAAAGTATCCCCATAAGTTATTAAAAGGCTTGAAGGTGTTCCATTTGTAATGTTAAATAATTCCACATCAAAACCACGAAGGAAAAAGTTGAAGGAAAGAAGCTACAAAATTCTGGGCATTCAACTTTTTTAACATTGGGCCTAAGGAGTTTTATTTTTTTAATTAAAAAATTATCCTGTCAAATCGGAGAAACTGGTGTCAGGTCACCGATTTTTGTTTTTTTTTTTTTGTTTTTTGTTTAGTTTTGTTTAAATGGTTTCGAGTCATAACCGTCTGGTCCGATACACTTTTCTTGCGGAAATTCTAGAAATTTTGAGTTTATGTGTAATATTATTTTATTAAAGAATATGTGGTTGAAAAAATAAGAGGGAGATGCATTTTTTTTTTTAATGGAGTCCAAACTTGACGATTTTGGAGACAACAAACATGGGAGGGAAATTGAGAATAGAATGAAAACTATTTTCGTCATGAGTTTTCTTTTCATTTACTTTTTCCAAATGCGGGACCTTAGGCATTTTTTGTTTATTTTCTCGAACCATTTGTTTTTTCAAAATTCATTGTTTTAAGACTCATCTTCAATTACACATTTATTCATAAAATAATATTATACGTAAATTAAAAAATATTTTCTATTTTTAACCATATATTTTTCAAAAAAAATGTGTCTCCATAAATAATTAGGATTGTGTAAAGTTAGTTGGCCTAGAAATTTGAAACATGTGTTAATCGAGTTGAGCAAAGAACGGGTGTACTCACTCTTTATGGTCCATGTAGCATTGTTTGAGTGGGTTCTTGTACACACATACCTTATCTATTGAATCAAGCAAGACACCCAAGTAATTTTGCATGAGGATTCTTTTACGACACATCATAAATCCATTTTCTCTCTAGTTTCCATCACTCATTTTCCTCTTCAACATCATAATTTTGATAATGAAGATTCATTTTCACGTGGAAAATTCTAAATATAGTCTAGATGCTTAAACCTTGCTTCTCGGACACACAGCCTTATATGTCAAAATCATGAAACTTAGTAGGTTACATTTACATAATAAATTACAAATATTTTAGGTTACAATCACACAACGTAATTACAATATTCGCATGAAATAACAATTTTTTCAAGAACACTTATATTAAATTGTACATACAAAATTTAAACTATAGATGGCGACTGGAAGTTAGAGTCACACGACCTATAGTTCACAATTACAGAACGTATTAGGTCACATCACAATTTTTGTACAAAATTACCAAAAAATGTTATTTACAAATGATTGTTTAATTACGTGCTTTATCAATAGATGCAAAAACGATGCAGAAACTGTGGACAAGAAGAAAATAATTGTTCTCGAGAAATTTCTTTGTGGGAATTTTTGGCTAATTACTTATATATTCAGAATAATCACGTCATGGATGTCCGGGAGTTCTATTTTCTGCTTTTAGATTTGTGAGAATGTTAGGGGAGTAAGATAACTGACTAGTTTTTTTGGTAAGTGATAAGATGGTAGAAAATATTGATAATTATCCTTTATTAATTCTCCAATTAAGTCACGTTATTCGCTTATTTAAATTAATATATTTATAGTTTTTAAAAGAATTCTACAAGGTTGATATTGTATTCTTAAAGTATGGTAGTTATAATTTTATTTCCAATTTATCAACAGCCAAGTACAAATTAGATTGGGCGAGTGCCCCAATCAAACACAATGAATGTTTCAGAGAAAAATGACATTTTGTGCAATTTTTAATTTAAAAAAAAGAACAAATGAAAGGAAATATTGTGATCAATAATGAATTTTTCCATTATATAGATTTTATTCATTGATTAACTTGCAAGTCATGGTCAACTTCTTAAAATTTATGAATTGGTGATGTTGGGAAGAGAGAGAAGGAAAATGTTGTGTCTCAACAAATAATTAGCAGTGTAAAGTTAGTAGGCCAGAAAAACGAGATAATTGAATTGAGCCTACTCACTCTTTATGGTCCATGTAGCTTTATTTGGTAGTAGATCTTACTTCTAGGCCCATACACTTTATCTATTGAATCAAGCAAAACTACACACCATCCCACCCCACCCCACCTCAAACAATTTTTTTGCTTGAGGATTTTTTTTTATAACAAGTCAGAATTCCATTTTAAAAGATTATTTCCATATCTTTCAAGTTGTCAATTGAGAAGTTATTCTCTTTAGGTTCCATCATTCATTTTCCTTCTACCTTTATCTCTTCAACCTAATGAAGATTTACTTTTTCATGTGGAGATTCTTAAAATAGTCTAGATGCTTAACCCCTGCTTTAATGCACATGATCAAATTTAATTACCATACAAAAATTAAGTAAAGTCTGTATGAATATTATCAAATTAAGTTTAAAGTAGTTTAATTCGTTAATAGTTTCTTTCTTTTCCGTGTCCACTGAATTCACATACTTTTGAGCATGATGAATTTCACATCAATCTCCAAGTAGCAATTAGAGCGAATGAGTCTGTTAGCATTATTAGTTAGTTTATGTTATTTGTAACCTGTTGACCCCTTGGCTTTTTCGGCGATACGAATGTATTACTTCTTTTAAATTTGAATAGAAATGTAAATAAATCGTCCTCCTCTCTTTGAAAGTTTGAAAGAAGGGGCACTTCCGGTATATTATTTCACATTGTTAAAAGGTGGAATAGTGGTTTTATTTGTTTGGTTAGGGTAGTTAAGTCATTTTGCCATTAAACTATTTAACCTCTCGTAATATCTCTTTTGTATAACTTTTGCTCATTTGGTGATCGGAACTAGCCTCCTCCTCCTCCTTCTTCTCCCACGTTGCTTGCAATCACAAAATCTCCATGGTATCAGAGTTCTAATTCACATGAATTCTTTGTTTTATGGTATAAAGGAAGAAGTAACAATGATATCTCCACTATCACGGATGTTTGTTCGGTATTCTTCTTGCGACTTTCTACATTTTCAAATTTGATAGTTGATTGGGCTTTCGTATTTGTATGAGATATTATTTTTTTGTTTGTTGGTTGAACTCTTTTATGAAGGCATGTGTAAGGGATGATTAGCTTCAGTCGATTACTCTGAGATTAGATGGAAAAAAATTATTTATATTGGAGTGTCGGGAAGATTTTTTTTTGAAGGGAGAATCATTACGGTTTATGTAACTGGTATAGAGACCAAACCTAAGCTTGATGAAAATGATAATGATAAGTTTGTAGAAATGCTTCATACTTGGGATATGAAAAATGCCAAAATTACTACTTGAATATTTAATTATGTTGAACACTCTATTGGTGTACAATTAACAAAATTCGAAACAGTTAAGGAAACTTGGATTCATTTAGCAAGGTTGTTCACTCTAATTTTGCAACAAAACACCAATTAAAAGCTAGCATTCGAGTGCTAGAGTAGAAAAATGAGTGTTCAAGAATTTTTTTCTAAGATGACCAACCTTTGGGATGAGTTGGCTCTTGTAGAGGATGGTGTATTTTGAGCTTATAAACAATATATTAAGCATAGAGAGCGACATCGTTTGGTTCTAATTTTTATAGCTCTCCATGATGATTTTGAGGGACTCCGTAGGTCAATCCTGCATCCTAAGCCACTTCCTTCCGTTGATCTGTTTTTAGTGAACTTTTGGCAGAGGAAATACGTTTGAATTCTCATGCAGGAAAACTATCTCTATCTAGATCTACTACTTTGGTTTTGGCAGTCCCATCTCGACCACCTGCACAGAGTCAGTAGCAATCCCCATAGCAGTGGTAGTACCAGTATTCTACAAATTTGGGAGGTCAATCACCACAACTATCTTATAAGCCCAATACAAACACAACGACAATTGCACCTCATTTTGACTCGTCTGGTATTGGAACTCCGCATTCTTTTCATCCCATTTTAGCTGACCTCAATGAGCAATTTCAGAATTTCCTTGCCATACAGTGTCATGCTATGTCTATTTCTTTACGTCCCTGAATCCTTTTGGTACTTCTTCCTTTATATGAGCTTTAGACTCAGGTGCTTTTAATCATATGTCACTTGACTCGACATCTTTTTTTTTTCTTTGTGCCCTTCTAAGTTATCTGTATCTATTATGACTTCTGATAGTACTCTGATTTCATTTGACAATTGTCAATTCTATCTATTAGTACACATGATTTTTCACTTTGAAATGTTTACTGCATACCTACTCTTTCCATGAATCTTATCTCTATTAGTCAACTTTGTAATTTTGGATACTTAGTTCAATTTTCTTCTGCTGCTTGTTATATACAGAATCCTCGATCTCAGAAGCTGATTAAGATAAGCCACAGGCAGTAGGATTATAATTTTGGACAATCTAAAAAGACCAGATGTTGTAGCCGCCGCTGTTGATTTGTCATCCTTTTGTTTGAGTCCAATCTAGTTTTTATTATGACATTCTCATCTTGATCATGTTTCTTTTAGTTGTTTGAGATATTTCATTTCTAAAGGAGTTTTGAGACACTTACAGACTCGTGATAATTCTGATTAGTGGTTGCAAACTTAAAATTCTATACTTCTCCTTTTAATCGAAGTACTTATTCTTCTATTGCACTATTTGATCATGTTCATTATGACGTGTAGGTACCTTCTCCTATTGTTACAAAGGGAGAGTCTCGATATTATGTTTCTTTTATTGATGTTAACAATCAGTAAACCTCTTATGCTGATGTCCCACACCAAAATGATGTTTCTCTTTTATTGTCTGCCAAAGTTCCAGCGAATTCTAGAGTGAAGCAATCCTTAGTTCTGTTCATTTAATCAGTAACATTCCATCATCTCACACTTTCAATTTGTTATCTTTTGAAATATTGTATGAGCATCTTCCCGATTATTCGTTTTTTGAAAGATTTTGGTTATACTTGTTTTGTTCTTTGTCTTAAAGTAGAGCGTAGCAAGTTGGCTTTACGCTTTGCCATTTGTGCATTTTTAGGTTATGATGAGGGACAAAAAGGTTATCATTGTTTAGATGCTGTTAGTCAATTGTATATCTCTAATCATTTTGTGTTTTTTGAGCATATTTAATTTTTAATATTCGCAATAATTCTCATAAAATGACGAAGTCTGAACTCATTTCCATTAATCTGATGGTACAGATTCTCCACCCTTCCAGACCCCATGTATTATAGATACTCCATGCACTATAGACAGATGCACTGGTACATGATATCTTTGATGTTCTCTCTCCGTCTATGGCCTCCAAAGCACCTTCCGTTATAGTTATTAAACTCGACCCCCTGAACATCGATCCGATCGAGCTACTGTGTCATCGGGTTACTAGTTGGATCGGTGAATTGACGATCAGACCGATGGATTACTGCTTAAAAATTATTCAAAAGTTTTTAGAGTATATTTTTTTTGCTTGATATAAAATTAAAGTTTTCAAGTTATTTTTCACTAATATTTTTATACCTTTAAATTAATGACTTTTTGAACTTATTTATTATTGATAATGGTTTCATTTTGATTTTATAATTTTGTTTGTTATAATAAAAAATTATATTTTCCCTTTTTTGATGTACAAATCATTTATTAGTTATAGACCAAAAATTTCTGTGTATTATCTACTCAATTTATCTTAGTTAAAATTAAAATTTGCAAACAAAATAAGTATATAAAACAATTATTTGATATTACAAAATGAATGAAATTTTTTGACTAATTTTTTAAAAATATTTCCAGAAGAGAACAAATTGTTCGTTGGTTACATATAGTTTATTACACAAAAAGACAACAAAGCCTTTCTTGCTCTAGTGGTGAGGTCATGTTCTAGTAAGTTAGAAGTCTAGTGTTCAAATCTTCGGTTTATAAAATTTAAATAGAGAAGTTTCCAAATTACGTTAAAAATTCAACCTCGCATGGACTGACAAATTTATATAAAAAACTAGTAGTTGACCCAGTCAAATCCGATTTTTGACTGGGCCAATTGCATTTATATAGTATGATCTGGGAATGACCCGATCAAGGATCTGAGTCATCGGTAAATCGGGCCAATTGGTCGGGCCGAGCTTAATAACACCGCCTTTTGTAATTGTAGATCCCCCTCATTTTTCTCTTCGATATCCTCAACGTTCTCGAAGTTTACTAAGTTATCGAATTTTAGTTATTATTGCTATTCGGATCCCTTTAGCTATTTTTTAACCTTTATTCACAAACTATATGGAGGTTGTTCTTGATCCTATTTGACAGTAGGCTATGGTTGAGGAATTCTCTGCAATACATAAGATCGATACTTGGGATTTGGTTCTGTTACCACCTAGTAAACGTGTTGTTGATTCTCATTGGATTTATAAGATCAAACTAAATCTGATGGTTCAGTTGAGCGATATAAAGCCAGATTAGTTGTTAAGGGATTCAATTAGTAGTATGGTATGGAATATAAGGAGATATTTGTTCTTGTCAAAGATGACTATTGTTCGTCCACTTATCACTGTTTCCATCGATGGAGTATCTTTCAGATGGATGTTAAAAATGCTTTCTTCATTGAAAATCTTCAAGATGACGTTTATATTGTACCCCATCCTATCATTTTTCATAGCCGTGGAGAAATTTGCAAGCTTAAGAAAGTACTTTATGGTCTCAAACAGAGGTACCTTGTGCTTGGTGTGAGAAGTTTTCTACTGTTATTACCTCTATTTGTTTTCGTCTAGTTATAATGATTCTACATTATTAGTTTGGTGCACATTAGTAGGTTGCATTATCTTTTCTTTATATGTTGATGACATGATTATTATTGGTGATGTTATTGATAGGAGTGTTGTTCTGAAGTTAAAATTAGCTCATCGATTTGAAGAAAAGGACTTGGGCCCTCTACGTTACTTCTTGGGTATAAAAGTTGCTTATTCTCTGAAGGGTTATCTTCTATCTCAATTTAAGTATACAACAAATGCCATTGAGCATGCTCATCTTATTAATACTTAGTCATACTCCTCTTCAGACCAATGTTTAATATTCACCCTTTACTAGTATATCTTTGACAGATCACACTTTATATCGTAATATTATTGGTTGTTTGGTATATGTCACTATTACTTGTCCAAATATTTCTTATGATGTTCATATAGTTAGCAAAATGTTGTTTCTCCATCTTTTACTGATGCTGAGTATCTTGCTATGGCATCCATTACTATGGAAATTATTTGGTGTTGGTGGTTACTTACAGATATGTGTGCTATTCTTTCCATTTCGTCTCCTATGTATAATGATAATAAGAGTGCTATACATATATCTTACAACTCTGTGTTTCATGAGCGAACGACATACATAGAAATCGACTGTCATCTTATTCATCACTACCTTCAGCATAGTACTTTTATTCTACCTTTTGTTCCTTCTTCGATTCAACTAGCTAATTTTTTCACAAGATCACACCCTATTCAGCATTTTCCTTTTTTGATTAACAAACTCTCGTTGCTTCTTACTGTTGCATCGTGAATCTGAAAGGGGAAGTTAGCATAATTTGTTAGTTTATTTATTTGTATTTATATTATTACTTATTGTTAAAAGGTAGAATTGTAGTTTTATTTGTTTGATTATGGTAGTTAAGTCATTTTGCTATTAGACTATTTAAGCTCTTATAATCTCTCTTTTGTATAACTTTTGCTCATTTGGTGATTGGAACCCTAGCCTTGTTTTTACTTTCTTCTTCTTCCATATTGCTTGCAATCACAAAATCCACATGCCCCAATCAAACACAATGAATATTCCAAAAAAGAAATGACATTTTGTGCAATTTTTATACAAACAAAGGTGAGAGGATAAAAAAGAGAGAAAAAGGAGAGCGTAAGGAAGATATTTTATTTACTCATTTTTAGGGGAGTCAACTGAGACCTTGATGGATTTTAAAAAAATTATAAATTAATGAATTCATGGATTCGAATAGATTTTTACAAAATCCATAAGAATCTCATTAAAAATGGCAAAATTTCAAAAGAATTTGTTATATGTATTTTTAAATTGAAATCCATCCAAAATTTTTAAAATTCCTCTATTAATAAAATTCTTATAAATCCATGAGTTATTGAGGACACTTAGATTTTAAAAGATTTCATTAAAATTCATTAAAATCTCAGTGGGAATATAGAAATCCATTAAAATCTCAATCTGGGACTCCTGAATTTAGAAGGATTTATAAAATCTATCAAAATTTTAATTGAGGAAGATATTTTATTTGCTCATTTCTAATAAAAAGAATGACGTAAAGGAAAGAGGTGAATTCTTATATTTCATTCGCAATTAGGTACAATGACTTTTAAGTAACAGAGGTTATTTCTTTTATGCCTCGTCTGACGAGGCTCAAGAAAAGAAACACATGACAGCCAACTAGAACATTAACATAGGCTCACACTCCGTATCATAATCATGGTTGAACCAAATCCCTTTGATAAGGGTGTCGAAGTGATGAGCCACATCAAATGAAACACATGTATAAGTCGAATATCCATGACCGAAGTGAGGCACTACTTGCTACAAAGCAACCCTAAAGGAAGTTTACACCGCTTTAGAAGAATTGCCATGAGAGAGTCCAAAGCCCCTATGAATGAGGTAAGGGACCTCTTATCATTAAGGGGCATATTCAACTCACACCTTCCAAAAGATCTTCTTTATAAAGATCTATCTTCTTTATAAAGATCTTTTGTTATTGATCAATGTGACCCTTTTGCAGCAGACATGTCAAGTCTTGTCAACCTATCCCATACGTGTTAGCCCTAGGCCATAGAGCGGCTACCTGTTCAAAAAAGAAAATGTTTTAGAGCCTATGATTGACAATGTGACGCCTTTGATGGGATGTCTCGGCTGCTAGGATGAAGCACATGTTTCTTTATCCACCGGCCACCACTTCTTGTGTCTTACTATAAGAGCCATCTAAAGCATGTTCCATAACCAATACATATTTTTTATTAATTTGATTTGATCATCGGAGTACTCGTGACCGTCTCCCCACCACTGGAGAAGGCCATGTGCAATTAATAGTTTGTCCAGACGTATAGGAGCAAGGTTATATAGATGGGAGTGGAGTCGGAATCTGTTAATCACTTTATCCTTACAAAAATTAAGGTCTAAAAATTGACACCGTCTGTGAAAAATTACACCATTAACCATGAGCAAACTCTGTTAGAAAAGCTTAGTGAAAAGTGATTCAACTTTTCCCTGCAAAATTTTTTGACGATCAACGTGCCATTAGTTTAAATCTAAAATAATAATAATAATGATATTTGGACAAAACAAAATGATTTTAAACTAGTAAAGAAAAATAAATGGTTTTAAATAAGTAAAAAGGGATAAATAACTGGCATTAAAGATTAATTAGCAGAAATTAGGTCTAATCACATGTGATTAGATTGAAAATAAAATTCATGCCTAATTTATTCACCTCCGTGCTATTAAATGTTGACTCCACCATTATAACGCAATACTCATTCCATGCCTCCACTTTGAGAATTAAGAATTGGTTTAAGGTATGAAGTTTTAATAGTATTTTATTCAATTGTTGAAAATTTATATTTAAAAGCAATCATTACATTCCAATTTATTTACGATAAACTAATAATTTTATTTCATATCTGACAAATGGCATGCAAGAAATCTAGGACTGGACATGGTCCGATTCGATTCGTAACTAAAGAGAACCGAATCTAGCCCGAATTTTCGGGTATTTAATAAGTGGAATCGTCGGGTCCAAATTTAATTATGGAACCGTTCGTGTTCAGTTTCATTCGGTTCGGTTCCATTCGATTCCCTATTCTCGTACAATAATTAAATTTTTAATATTTACAACAACGATACATTAATTCAACTAATGATATGTTCAATTTTAGCTTTTACAAAATAATGTATGTCCAATCCCTATTTGTTGAATTTTTCATAGATTTAGCGGATAAAATCATCGGAAGAGGAAAATACCAAGCTCACAATAATGAAAAGAGGCGCAACCAAACTTCCTATTCCATTTCTCTAGAACGACACTACGATAAAATAAAAGATTTGAGTAAAACTTAGGCCAATTTGATTAAGTTGAGCTTGAGCTTTACATTAGAAATAGGAAAAATCATATTTTGGGTTTATGCTAAATTAATTAGTTAGCAAATTTATTTAGAAAAAAAATAAATTTTTGGCTTATTTAAGATAAATTTTTTTTAGAGAGATTCGGTTCTTCGATTCTTGGTCTAGAATCTAGAATTAAATCAAACCCGTCGATTTTCGATTCAAATGCTTGTTTGGACATTTAACTTAAGAGAACCGATCGATTCGAGAGTTTTGTCTACCTTTAAAGTTATTTGCTTAAATTATATGTGGTATGAATTTTTAATAATATTTTGTCCTGTTGTTGAATTTTATATTCAAAAGTAATCATGACATTTGAATTGATTTGTAACAAAATAGTAGTTTTTATTTTGAAGAATGTGTGTGTCTATATATATATATATATGACGAACCATGTTACACAAACAGACTCAATGAAATGGTTAAAAAATAGAGAGACATGTGGCACAGCATAATTGGACATTTTGATAAAAATAAATAAATTATCCACACAAGTATTCGACAATTCAGCAAGTGTTCGCAATCTCTGTTTGGATAGCATTATTGACATTATAAATAGAAATGTGTGCGTATGTCCCTCTACGTGTTGTGTGCCTACATCTGTATATGTATATATATGCATGTCAGCATGTAAATAGAAATGTGTGTGCTTATATATATATATACACACACACGCATATAAAATAAATCTATGTCCGCTGTCTGCATATGTATATATTTACAATTTTCTTGAATTATGTAATAAAAGAAATAATTATTTTAATAGTTATTGAATAGTTATTATTTAAATGGTATATCTGCCTTTTATAATAATTTTTACATTTACTTTCAATGATAGTTGATACTTTTATAGACACAAAGAGTTTTATAAGTATAGTAATTAAAATGAATTTTACAGAACAAGGTTATGGATTCATATTTTGAGTGAATTGGGATTTTGGGCACGTTGACTTCGTGGACGACTAAGAACATTTTCATTTGCCATTCAAAAAATAAATTGCTAGGACTCAAGGTAAGTAAACATTCAATTTTCTTCATACGTATATTACTTCGTTAAATGTATGGATGTGTTATCTTAATTGGTAATATGTGAAATTAATATATGATCATTATATTTCATGTCATAAATACTTTTAATGATCATTCATGCATATCAACTCATCCATAAACATGCATGAAATTTTATGAAATAAAGAGCTTTTAAATGTCAACGTGAGAAGGAATGTAAAAAGATATGTATCCCAAATATTTTTGTTATGATGTGTATATTTATGCCATGAAGGTGAGTGAGAAATAAGGCATGGGGGACCCGTGCACCTGACAAATGTTTAATCATGAATGTTCAATGTTAATCATTTTTCGGTACTATTGGTATATTTGATCGATTTCTAAATAACATGGCCCACTGCATTCTGATTAGCTAGACAATACACCAAATGAACTCATGATGTTAATGTCAATGTTTTTAAAGAAAGAAAATAAAAGTGGTTACGAATTGAGAAACGCTTTTTGACTGTAAAGTAATTCATATGCATATTATAAGTATAAATCATATGTATGAGATTTTCTTATTGAGCGTTAGCTCATTTCACGTTATCTCTGTCCATTTTCAGATGATGACAGCTAGGTGATGCGATGCAACTACCTGAGGTGAGATGGGATCATTATTGTCCCATACTAGATATTCTAGTTATTTTAAATTAATAATTTGAAACTTTTGAGAATTGTTATTATTATGAATAAATAATTTCGGACCATGTATTTTACCTTATAAAATCGTTTGAAAATTTATTATTTCGCAAGTTATAATGTCAATTAAGTTCATTGGTGTTAATTAATTTTATCTAATTTACATATTTATGTTTTAAAAAAAGTAATTAATGCTTACACTTATTAGTTTAGAGTTTCTAGATTTGTGGTTGTTACAAAGACACTCATCAAAGGAGAGCAAGTGAGGTATTTGAAGAAGATGTCTTCTGAAACAATATCACACATGGCCGACCTTACCATCAATACCGTCGAGGTGGAAGGGTCGTTACAAGCCTCATATAGAGTTCGTGGAAATGGCAGCCAACATGAGGAGTATCACATAGTAAAATGCCTTAATGCAATAGTTTTTTCTCCAAATGTAAGGACATGCGGGCTACAAAATGCTCTAAAATGTGCCTCATCTTGGCCTCTTCCATCGGCAAGAAAAAAGTAAGAGGTTCAAAGGGATAAGTTCAATCTCATAGGCATAGGAGATATGTCCGCCCAATTGAAAGAGAGGTGGGAGTGGACGTGTTAATAAACTACACATCTGCGAACCTATGAATTACCTGTTCAATAAACATAATAACTTTCTCCTTGAATATAAACGAGAGAGAAGACTTCAAAGTCCTGCTAGCGTCTTCGATAGAATTGGCCCCAAGGTGCTTAGAAATAGGCCCCAACAACTACCTTACATGGAAAAGCCTTACGAACAAAGGCAGAGGCCTCAAAATGACCATCTGCCTAGAAATAGTTGAGCGAGAAGGTAAGTGAAGGCTGCAAGAGAACAAGTGGTGACCTCCCAACTGCCTAGGTATCAAGCTAATGAGGAGGATTTTGATGGTTTACGAAGGTTCTATGAGCTTGGTGACAATGATGATAGCTTTTCATTTTCCTAGAAGCTATCAAGTGCCCGTGTACCAAGCCACTGTGTGCCTCCCAAGATCTCTATGTATGAGAGAAGAGGCAATCTGAAGAATAGCTTAGCACTTACAAGACTCATATGAGTTTGAGGGGTGCCTTATCGACCTTGAAGTGTAGAACCTTCCATCTAATCCTTAGTAAAGTAGCCTAGAAATTGTGTAGTAGAATCCAACTAGGGAGTATTATGAGTTAGCCGACCTTAAAAGGTATTCTTGAATCAGTTGGTAAAATACTCAAAAACCTATTTGGCCCGTTTTACCAATTAAATGACCTATGTGAATAGGTCACTGATAGATAAGCCTTTTCCGCCTTGAAGGAAGGCCTCAACATGAACACTTTGTTTTAGAGGGATATGGAGGTCATTGGGATCCCACCCTCAAAGGTAAAGAGAAAGAGACCATACCTCTCACTTTATAAACCAGCAACGGACCTAGTAGCATATTATTGCTTTCACTTCAGGTCAGAACCTTACTAGGGCTACCTGGAAAGCCCTACCAGCCTTAGCTTATGAAGATGTCAGAACTAGTGACTATGAAGAATAAAGAATTGACCTTAGGTAATCAGCCTACCAAAAGGGGCAGAGATAATGGGCCTAGGAATAAGCTATACATTGACATAGTGGGCCTAGGAATAAGCCATACATTGACACACTACTTTTCTATACTTATCATCAATCAGATGGTCACAATACCAACAAGTGTAGAGATATGACATGACCCGTGGAGTAGAACAATCCTTGTGTGCCTAGGAGAGATAATCATCCCCACAAGGGAATTCATCCCCTCATAGACAAGTTCAACAATTAAGGTGAGATAAGGTGAGACAAACTCTTAACGAAGAACCTCTTATATAGGAGAGATGAGGATAGAGAAAGACCCAAAAATGGGTAAATGCATAGAAGGGACCTTCCAGCAGACGTGGACAATGCACTTATGTATGAGATAGATACAATCTCTTGAGGTCCTTACTTAAGATACGAGTACCGGAATGTCCAAAGGAATTATGCTAGAGAGGCTAAGGATTCCCTATTGGCTAGCTATATAGTCAACAACCAGTCCCGAAACATTCAACCCATCACCTTTACCTAAGAAGATGTAGCAGGTTTGCACTACCCAAATTATGGTGCCCTAGTTGTAAGGGTCGTGGTAGCATGCAGTGGGTTGAAGTGTATGAGGGTGGAGCTTAGTTAACATCTAAATTGGAGCCACTTATGATAAGATGCTAGTGGATTATGAGCTGAGCTCCCATGGCCTTCCTATTATATGATTAATTGGTGATAGTATTATTCTAAGAGGAAAAATCACTCTTGTTGTAGAGATGGGAGCACCTCCTCAAATGGATCGCCACTACATAGAGTTCCTTATAGTGGATAATTGGTCAGTATACCATGGAGTATTGGGAAGACCCACCTTGAAGTAACTATGGGCCGTCACCTTTATACATCACTTATGTATGAAGTTCACTACGAAACATGGCATTGACATAGTTAGAAATGATCACAAGGGGGCTAGAAATGATACTTGAACTCTCTAAGGAAGGCTGAGCCCTTTGATGTCAATATGGTATGACTTGACACCGACATACTTGATGTCTCTGAAGAAGGGCAGACACCAAAACAGGGGAAAGACATCGAGAGGAAATCTAAAGAACTTACCGAATCACTACAAATGGGAAGGGATTTACCATATGAAGCAAAGGAAAAGCTAAAGGACTTTTTATGCAAGAACTTGGATGTTTTTGCTTGGAAGAAAGAAAATATAGTAGGCACTGACCCAAAATTAAGTTATCGCGAGATCAAAATTGATCCCAAGTTTGCCATGCATAGACAAAAGTAGAATGCCCTCAACTTAGAGAGGTATGAGGCCTTGAAAGAGGAGGTGGAGAAGATGATAACCAATGAATTTATCAGAGATGCCCTATATTCGAGGTAAATATCAAATTCAGTCATATGGCAAGTAGAGGGTCTACATAAACTTTTCCAATCTCAACCAAGCTTGTCCAAATGATTGTTTCACTCTTCCAAATATAGACCAACTTGTGGATGACACCGAGGGAATGAGTTGTTGAACTTCATAAATGCCTACTCAAGTTATAATAAGATTCCCATGCACCCCACAGATAAGGAGAACACTTCTTTCATCACTAATAGAGTCATCTATTATAACAAGATAATTCCATTTGGGATGAAAAATAGTGGAGCCACCCATCAAAGGCTCGTCAACAAAATGTTTGATGACCTCATTGGCGAAACCATAGATGTATATACAGATGACATGCTTGTGAAGAGTCTCAAAACAAAGGACCATGTCAAGCATCTAGTTACTACTTTCCAAATCCTAAAGAAGTACATGATGAGGTTAAACATCCTTAAGTGTGCATTTGGTATCGCCTACGGAAAGCTCCTATGCTACATGGTCAACCAAAGAGGTGTTGAGGCCAACCCTAAAAACATCAAGGACTTAAGTAAGATAAGGCTTCCTTAAAAACCCAAGGAAGTGACAAGCAAAGGGTGGCCATGAGTCACTTTGTCTCAAAGCCACCAACAAGTGCCTTCCCATCTTCAAAATTCTCAAAGGAAGGAAAAAGTTCCAATGCATTAAGAAGTGTGAAGATGCTTTCCAGAAGCTAAAAAAAACACCTAACTTAGGCCCCCTCCTCTTCAAGCCAAAGGTCGATGAGCCCCTGCTTTTATATTTGGTCGTATCTGAAGAGACCATCAGCTCAGTTTTATTAAGAGAAGAAGGCAACAATCAACTACCTATTTACTATATGAGCAATGCCCTCTTACAAGTGGAGACCCACTACTAGATATGGAGAATCTCGTCATCTTCCTTGTTACCGTTTTAAGAAAGTTGAGGCCCTTCTTCCAAGCTCATAGCATACACATGCTAACAAAATTTCAATCAAGCCGGTGCTTCAAAATCTCGACGCTTCTGGAGATTGATTTAGTGTGCATAGAGCTGAGTGAGTTTGACAATGTCTTCAAGTCAAGGACCTATTAAGGGTCAACCTTTGCAGACTTTGTAGCGGAATTCACCATTATTCCTTAAATAGAGGAGACAGTGGACATGAGCGGTCTTAGTAAGCTCGGAAGGCCACAAGTTTAATTGTGAGGCGAGTAGAGCTATCAATGGATTGAATTTTGATCCGAATCTGATTAAATTAATGGGAGATGTATTTAGGGTCTTAGTTCGATAACTTGATCAAAATTTGAATTTGATAATTTTTTTAACTAAATGGAGTAAATATGAATATAGGTCAATTTGATCCGATAACTACCCGATCCGATTTGTTATAAATAGTTAAGTCGATTAAATATTTTTATGGCATGTTATTTGTCACTAAATTAAATAAATAAGAAAATAAATAAATTTAGACTAAAAAAGTCATCAGATTCAAAAAAAAAAAAAGTATGTCTACCTGTACACCATCAATTGTTTGTAGGGGTTTTCTTTTGCTTTTCAAAATGTCATATGACATCTTACATTGGTTTCTATATCAAATATCTGTTGGATTATCGAATTGGATCCATGAATTATTCTTATCAGATCAGATACATATCCGATCCATATTCGATCTATTTACATCCCTAATGGTGAGTTTTGGATTTAAGTCTTCAACAATGTTGTTGAATATGATGCCCTCCTATTTGGCCTCAGATTGGCTAAGAAAATGCAAGTGAATAGACTACGCATAAGTAGCAACTCCCAACTAGTTGTGAGCTAAGTAAATGGCAACCTCACTACAAGAGACAAAAATGCAGCGACATATCTCAAACAGGTTATGAATCTCTTCTCATCCTTTGATTGAGTTGGCACAAATTTCATGCCTTGAAATGCCTACGTTGATGCACTATCCAACCTAATCAATAGCAAAGATTTCAAGCTGCTCAAAATAGTGCCAATTGAGTGCCTCTCTAGGCCCTCAATCTTAGAAGGAGAGGAAATGATGTAGATAGAATACACCCCATCATGGATGTAACAAATCATAGCCTTCCTCAAGGATCAGGTGCTACTTGAAAACAAAGGTGAAGCCTATAAGCTTAGAAGAAGAGTTGCATACTTTATTCTCTAAAATGATGTACCATATAAAAAAACTTCTCCTTATCCCTACTTCGATGCACACGAGAAGAGAAGTCAACCTACGTCCTTCAAAAAATTCTTTAAGGTGTATGTGACAATCACATCGAAGGACCTGCACTTTCACAAAAGGTACTTAGGCAATGATACTATTAGCCTACTTCGAAAAATGATGCACTTCGATTTGTGCAAAAGTGTGACAAGTGCCAAAGCTTCTTAATCATGGAAAAGCCATTCCAAAAGCTCAAAGTGGTTTCTAATCCTCAACCATTTACCAAGTAGGAGATTGACCTTATAGGCCCTTTACCAAAACAAAAAGACAACACAATCTATGCCATTATCATCATTGATTACTTCACAAAGTGGGTAAAGACCGAACCTCTGGCCAAAACCATAGAATCCAACACTTCAAAAATTTTCTGGAAGAATGATACGTTGATCTTCATTCCCAACTCAATTGTTTCTAATTATTAACGATAATTTGACAACAAAAGGTTAGGGATCTATGCAAAGATCTAGGAATTAAGACACACTTCTCAACATCTTACCATCCTCAACCAAAAGGCCGTTGAAGCCGTAAACAAAACTATCAAGTAAATCCTGAAAATGAAGCTTGATGCTTCCAAACGGGTTTAGATTGATGAGCTCTCCCAAGTGTTGTGGGCTTTCGCACACAAGCCAAATTGACAATGGAAAAGTCCATTTCTCTATGGCTTATGGAGCTGAAGCTACAAGTTTAATAGAGGTAAGATTGCCCTCACCTCGTTGCTTACACTTCAGTAAGATCTCTAATGATGAGCTGAAGATTAGTGAACTTGACTTACTTGAAGAAATTAGGGATGATCCACAAGTAAAGCTCGTTTCTTACTATTGAAAAATGACACGGTACTACAATGTCAAAGTGAGTAAGAGGTCATTTCGCATAAAAGATATTGTAGTGGGAAAGGTTTTTCTTTTCTCCTCAAAATAACTAGATGTAGGTATATTTGGCCCTAATTGGGAAGGGCCTCTATCGCATCAAGAAAGAACTACGACGTTAGACCTACAAAATTGAAGACTTGGATAGAAAGGCACATCATCTTCCATAGAATGTAGAGCATTTACGAAAATATTATTAATTAACAAGACTTATCTATTCAGCTGGATGACCTTTCCCAGCCTTTGTATAAATCTCTTTATCTAATGCAATGAACTTTAGCACTAAATATTTTTACCTACCTCATCACAAAAGCTTCCATGGATGAACCATTTACCATGGAAAAATACATTGGCATGAATGAACCATCTACCTTGCAAGGAAGTGAATTCGCTTCGCAAAAAGATAAGAAGTATCCCAAGGGGTCCACCTCGATACTTACGAAGATGAAGACTTTTATAGACTATCTGTCCACCACAGAAGTCTTTGTATAGATGAACCATCCACCGAGCAAAGAAGTCAATCTGCTTCGAAAGTAAAGGTGAAAGTACCCTAAAGAGAGCCCAACTTGATACCTACAAAGATGAAACCTTCCATGGATGAATCATTCACCATGTAAGAAAGTGTGAGCGCTTCGGTAGGATAGGTGAGGCATCCTATAGGGATTTCATCTCAACATCTACGTAGAAGACTTATAAGCCTTCCACGAATGAGCTATCTACGATAAGAGAAGCCCTTGCATGGATGAACCTATCACCATTCAGGGAAGCATACACTTCGATAGGAAAGATGAAGCATTCTAAAGGAAGTTCACTTCTAAAACCATCGAAAGTTTTGCACTGCACATTTGTTGCATCTAGGGATGACAAGCATGGGAAGCTAGGCCTCGAATTGAAGGTACTTCAAGTAAATAAATGGTAGTGTATTTGTTGAAGGACTTAACACCTATGCGGCTTTACTTAAAGAACCTAAGCGATTAGAGAAATGCATTAGCTATTATTTTTAAGTTAGGAAAGAACCTAAGATACACTGTTAAGATGAAGCTATAATACTTGTACAAATTTCAAAATACGAAATAGAAGTATAGGATAAAGCTTAATTAATAATAGAAGTTTAGTACATAAGAGGCCTCAACCAAATTATAAGTGAAAAGACAAATAAAAATCTTAAGGTTAGGCAAGATGCACTTTGTAATTGGAAGCATCAACAAGTACCTCAATGTTGAAGGCCTTAACAACATCAACATCAGACTCATAAGCCATTACTTCATTCGCAGGGATCTGAGGCTCTTCCACTTCAGGGAATTCATTTCTTAGGCTACAAATATGGAAGTTCGGATTGAGGTCATCTATCTTATCACATTCTTCACTGTAAGCAAACCTCCGCTAATAGGTTGTGAAACTCATATAGGCCTCAGCAAGGTGAAAGTTGGCAATGTAGGACTTCACCATATCTTTACCAAAAGTTTGAAGCTCACGCCTTAGCTTTTCCACTTCTTAAGTGAGGCCAGTGACTTGGGTTCCCAAACCTTTTACCTCGGACTTCGATTAATCATTTTCTTTGTTGGCTACCTCAATGGTTTCAATAGTAGTCTTTCGATGGTTGTCTGGAGTCTCCACCCTCTTAGTAAGAAAATACACTCTACATTGGGACAAGTTGACTTTCTTCTTCAAAATCACAATTTATGATAAGGCAGAATCCAACTGAGATGCCTTTTCAGTCTATATCTGCTTTAAGGTCTCCTCTTCAACTTTGGCCTTCTTGGACTTCTCTTCTGCCTTGGCCATTTTGTCATTATACTCCCTATTTTGCCTCTGAATGTCCTTTATAACTACTTGGGCATTTTAGCTTACCAAGGCCTACATCAAGTAGATAGCATTATATGAAGTGACATGATTTTGCCACTTCTTAGTCCAGAATTTGAAGTAGGTGGTGGTGGCTATTTGGATTTTTAGAGAAAGCATGCCCAGGACCTAGGCATAGAGTTCATCAGATTATTCCCTAAGAAGTTACTCGCCTATTCTAGAGCTTCCAAAGAAGTGACCCACTTTCTTTTTCTCTTTAGAGTTCATCTTCGTCCACTTCTACCTCGTGTTCAATTAGATTTATCGTAGGCACAACATTTGGAATCTTCTTAGGATGAGGTAGGGACAAACAAGCAATTGTTGAGCTAGAAGAACCAGAGACACAAACTACTTGAATATTCCTATTCTTTGGTAGAGGCTTCTCTTTCTTTTGCGGCTTATCTACAATTGCAGACTTTTTAGTATGGGTTTTACTCAATCTTTTCAGTATCTTCGATTGGTTTTTGTAGCCGACAAGTTCAATTTTAGCACTTTAGCCTTTAGGGTCATAATTGATGCCATATTTGTGTCGGATAAAACTTCTTCGTATGTTTTTCCATAGCAAACAGGGGTTTTGCATTACACAAGTTAAATTAAACAAGGTAAGGGCTTCGATAAGCATATTGTTTAAGGCCCTCAAGTCAAAATTGATAAAAACATTAGGTTGATCTATGAAGCGTGCAAAATGACAAGATTTTGAGGGTGCCTATAGATGTGTTCTACAATCTACTACTCCGAAATTGACAACTGGTAACAATCAACACTTCCTACAAGATAAGTAAATGTCAAATAACCATTTACAATAATTAATATCAATTTATTTTGAAGTAAAACTCACTGGCTTTGGAGTACTGGGTCAGCATAGGGATAACATGAGCTTTGTCTACTTCAACTATTTGTGATTTCTTCCTAGCCTAAAACCAGGTCTCCTTCCAATCCTTTACGGAGAAAGTTAGACCTACCACAAAGGGAGAATGATTTCCCTAGAGAGTCAAATAATACCACCTCTTGGACTCTCATTTGCCTAAGGCCCTCGGTTAACAAATAGTTTGGAAGGCATGCAAATGCATGTCGACGTCAAGGGAGGTCTCCTTTCAAAGGAAATTTGACCCCACTAATTAGCTCTATGCATTAGGAAACAATTAGGTTGGAGCTAATATGTACAACCTAAGAACCTCCCTAAAGAAGGTTTATAAAGACAAACACATAACCTCCTTAAAAATGGCATTAATAACAACTACGCAATGTGGCATCGGATAACGGGCCCTCTCATGTGATTCGAGAACTAGGAACACTATGGGATCAGGAACACTATTTTTCTCCAAGTGTTTGCAACATGCTCTCCATCACTTTGGATACCACATGAGAAGCTCCTTGACTAGCACTATAATCTATGGGCCCATCACGCATTGTCCCATAGTTCAATGAAAATGCACCCTGTTAGTTTTGGATGGTAAGCATGCGACCACATGCCTAGTTCTACTATGCGGTCGTATAATAGTAAATTTGGCCTCCGTCTTCTTCCACTTGAATCAAGTTTCTCCAACCCATTTCGGCCATCGACCCCAACACAAAACTTACTCCATTCTCTGCCAAGATCACCATGTCATCAATAGTAGCTTGAACGAGCAATCCCATTGCCTCTTTTCACTTACTTTGCTCTCGAACGTGTCATTGGACCTCCTTCGATAATCAATGGGTGTCATCCTGGGCTCGACTTCATCGGGTACGACTCCTGGATCATATCAAGTAAGAATCACTTGCTTTGGAGTACTAGGTCAGCACAGGGATAACATGAGCTTTGTCTCCTTCAACTATTTGTGATTTCTTCCTAGCCTAAAACTAGGTCTCCTTCCAACCCGGAGAAAGTTAGACCTACCACAAAGGGAGAGTGATTTCCCTAGGGGGTCCAATAATACCACCTCTTGTACTCTCATTTGCCTAAGACCCTAGGTTGACAAATAGTTTGGAAGGCATGCAGATACATGTCGTCGCCAAGGGAGGTCTCCTTTCAAAGGAAATATGACCCTACTAGTTGGCTCCATGCATTAGGAAACAATTGGGTTGGAGCTAACATGTACAACCTAAGAACCTCCCTGAAGAAGGCGTGTAAAGACAAACACATACCCTCCTTAAAAATGGCATTGATAACAACCATGGAATATGGCATCGAATAACGGGCCCTCTCATGTGATTCGAGCACTAGGAAACTATGGAATCATGAACACTATAATTTTCCCTAAGTGTTTCCAACATACTCTCCATTACTTTGGATGCCACATGAGAAGCTCTCTGACCAGTACTATAATCTATGGGCATGTCAGGCATTGTCGCATAGTTAAATGAAAATGCACCATGTTGGTTTCGGATGGTAAGCATGTGACCGCATGCCTAGTTCTATTATCCGGTCACATAGTAGTAACTTTGACCTCCATCTTCTTCCACTTAAATCAAGTTGCTCCAACGTGTCGGCCATCGACCCCAACACGAAACTTGTTCTATTTTCTGCTAAGATCACCATGTCGTCAACCGTAGCTTGAACGAGTAATCCCATCATCTCTTTCACTCGCTCTGCTCTCGAACGTGTCATCGGGCCTCCTTTGATAATCGACGGGTCTCATCCTGGCTCGGCTTCGTCGGGCTCTACTCTTGGATCATATCATCCCTTCCCTTTTCAAAAGGATTCAACCTTGAATCCGCACTTGCATCGAAAAGGGAGAGAACAGACACACTAAAAGTTGTTGAAACATTATACTCACCTTGAATGTCCAATTTGTATGCATTGTCGTTGACTCCTCTCATGTGATTCGAGCACTAGAAACACTATGGAATCATGAACACTATAATTTTCCCTAAGTGTTTCCAACATACTCTCCATTACTTTGGATGCCACATGAGAAGCTCTCTGACCAGTACTATAATCTATGGGCATGTCACGCATTGTCACATAGTTAAATGAAAATGCACCATGTTGGTTTCGGATGGTAAGCATGCGACCGCATGCCTAGTTCTACTATCCGGTTACATAGTAGTAACTTTGACATCCATCTTCTTCCACTTAAATCAAGTTGCTCCAACGTGTCGGCCATCGACCCCAACACGAAACTTGTTCTATTTTCTACTAAGATCACAATGTCGTCAACCGTAGCTTGAACGAGTAATCCCATCATCTCTTTCACTCGCTCTGCTCTCGAACGTGTCATCGGGCCTCCTTTGATAATCGACGGGTCTCATCCTGGCTCGGCTTCATCGGGCTCTACTCTTGGATCATATCATCCCTTCCCTTTTCAAAAGGATTCGACCTTGAATCCGCACCTGCATCGAAAAGGGAGAGATCAGACACACTAAAAGTTGTTGAAACATTATACTCACCTTGAATGTCCAATTTGTATGCATTGTCGTTGACTTTCTCCAAAATTTGAAATGGAGCATCTCTTCGTAGTTGCAACTTTGATTTGCTTTATTCTGGAAAGCATCATT
This sequence comes from Fraxinus quadrangulata, assembly GCA_903798255.1. Taxonomy (NCBI): domain Eukaryota; kingdom Viridiplantae; phylum Streptophyta; class Magnoliopsida; order Lamiales; family Oleaceae; genus Fraxinus; species Fraxinus quadrangulata. Next base: position 18,884 of record CAIGRB010007292.1, on the reverse strand, counting down.
TCTAAAATGTACCCAAACCCAATCTCCAATTCGATTGTCACTCTTCTCCGACCCTTGTTTGTTTTTACTCTCAATTTACACCCTTACTTTGTCATGGAGCAACTTCACCAACTCGGCCTTTCTTTTACCATCTAAGCTACGAGACAATGTATCCGCCACCACATTTTTCTTTCCTTGCTTATACCGGATGACTTAAGGGAATGTCTCCACAAATTCCATCTACTTTGTATGCCTTTTATTTAGATTACCTTGACCTCACAAATGCTTCAATGATTCATGGTTCGTGTGTATCACAAACTCTTTAGGCCACAGGTAGTGCTCCCATGTCTTCAAGACTTGAACAAGTGAATATAGCTCATTGTCATATGTGGGATAACTGAGTGCTGCTCCACTTAGCTTTTCACTGAAATAGACTATCAGTCTTTTATCCTGTATTAAAACTACTCCAACCTATTCCTGATGCATCACACTCAATCTCAAAAGTCTTATCGAAATTAGGAAGTGCTAAAATTGGTGCCTTATACATGCTCTTGTTCATCACCTCAATGAAATCCCACACTCTTCTTAACAATATCTGTGAATGGTATAGTGATTGTGCTAAAGTCTTTCACAAAACACTTATAAACACTAGCCAAACCATAAAAACTCCTAACTTTAGTTATACTCTTTGGTATTGGCCATTCTTTAATAACTTCTACTTTTTCTTTATCTACTTCTACCCCATTAGCACCCACTACAAATCCTAAGAAAACAACCATTTCCATGCAAAATGTACACTTCTTANTTCTCAAAACTACAAGTACACTCTTAAGATGTTCTACATGCTCATTAAGGTCCTTGCTATAAACTAAGATGTCATCAAATAAACAACAACAAATTTACCTATTAAAGCACGCAAAACATGATTCGCAACTGCATGAATGTGTTCGGTGCATTAGTGAGTCCAAATGGCATTGCTAACCACACATACAAGCCATATTTAGTTTTAAAAACAGTTTTTCACTCATCACCTTCCCTCATTCGAATTAGGTGGTATCCACTTTTAAGATCGATTTTACTAAACAAGCAAGTACCATGCAATTCATCCAACATATCATCTAACCTAGGGATAGGATGACGATACTTTACCGTTATGTTATTGATGGCTCTGCAATTCACACACATCCTCCAAGTTCCATATTTTTTTGGCACAAGTAGCACTAGAACGACACATGGACTCATATTCTCCTTCACATATCCCTTGCTCACCAATTTCTTCACTTGCTTCTAAAGTTTCTTTGTCTCCTCGAGGTTACTTCGATAAGCTAGCCGGTTTGGAATGACAGATCCAGGAATGAAGTCAATCTGATGTTCAATATCTCGAATAGGTGGCAACCCACTAGGCATGTCCTCTAGAAATATATCTTCAAATTTCTGCAATAAAGAGATAGCCAAACTAGGGAGGGGTGGGTTAGGTTCCTCAAGATTGATAAATTACTCATTATAAACCAACAAGATAACTTGTTGCCTCTTAATTATCGCTCTTTTCAATTCACTCCCCTTTGCAAAGAAATTTACTCTTGACTTTTCTCTTCTCTCGGACGCCCCTCTTTCCTCTCTCTCATATTGCTCCACTCTCTTTTGCTCTCTACTAGCCACCTCAACATTTTCTCTCATACTGATCATCTCACTATTTTCTCTCATTTTCTTTAACTCTTTACCTCCCCTTTCTTCCTCATTTTTCAATTTGTTTTGGTCTTCATACACTTGTGCCAAGTTTAATTGTGCAAGTGTAATGGACTTCTAATCCTTAACAAAACTATAACTATTCTTTTACCCATCATGAATAACATTCCTATCATATTGCTATGGTCTACCCAATAAAATATGTCCCGCTGCATAGGTACCACATCACATATAATCTCATCCCGATAACTACCAATTGAAAGATTAATCAACACCCTCATGTTTACCTTAACTTCCTGACATTCATTTAGCCATTGTAACCTATAGGGTCTAAGGTGTTTTAATAAAGTTAATCCCAATTTTTCTACAAGATTTGTGCTAGCTACATTAGTACAATTTCCTCCATCAATGACCATGCTACACACCTTATTGTTAAGTGGCATCGTGTATGAAATATGTTTTCTCTTTGCTGCTCCAAGTCATCTGTCTTGATTTGAGTGTTGAGAGCTCGTCTCGTAACCAGTAACTCTCCAACAACAAATTCCAAGTTGTCTCCTTCATTAACCTCCTCCAATGCTGGCATGCCTTCATAATCATCCTCAATGTCACTCACTACCTCTCCATTGTGCAAGATCATTGTCCTTTTGTTTGGGTATTGAGAAGTGATGTGTCATGTTCCCAAGCACCTGAAGCACTTGATAGCTCAATTTTCGGGTGGCTGTGGCTCTGCTTTAGGGGTTGTTCTGCTAGCACCATCACCTTTTCCCTTTGGCATTTCAGTTTTTCATTTCGAAACAACTCCATCTCCTTTGTTATCCCACCTCGATTTCCATGATGAATTAGAACTCGAAGTACCCAATAGTTACCTAGCTGTCCCCTTCCTCTTCAACTGTTTCTCCACCTTCATGGCCATATGCAACATATCTTCGATCTCCACATAGTGCTTTAACTCTACAATATTAGCAATGTGTTCAACCTATTTAAGAAATGGGCCATGGTGGTTTCTCGATCCTCTTCCACATTCGTCCTGATCATCAAAATTTCCATTTCTTTATGGTGGTCTTCCACACTCTTCGACCCCTGATATAAACCTTGCAATTTCTGATATAGCTCCCTGTAATAGTGACCAGGCACGAACCGCTTCCGCATGATAGTCTTCAACTCATCCCAAGTACTAATCGTTCGCTCTCAATTCCTCCTCCTTGACGTAACCACTTGATCCCACCAAGTTATGGCGTAGTCAACAAATTCAAGAACTTCTATTTTCACTTTCTTTTTCTCCGAATAATTATGGCACTCAAATATCAACTCTACCTTCTTCTCCCACTCTAGATAAGCCTCTGGATTACTTATTCCTTTTAAATGGTGGAATTGATATCTTAATATTGCCCATATTCCCATCTACTTCATCTCTAAAATTATTTATACCCCCTCTTTCCAACCTACATTCTCTATTTCTCATCCTACCCATATCACCCACCATCGATGCATCCTCATCTATGTCACTACCATACTTATAATCATTATGCACCTCCATCATATGCTCCCGCCTACCCGATCTCCTTGCATTCGATTATCCCCCATGAAGATTTGCCATCGATATATCTAACCTATCAAGCCTTTAACTCACATCCCCAAGGACCTTTGCAAATCGTCTTATTACATCCTCTGCCATGTTAATTTAATTCGACTGTCTGATTGAANTCATTATGCACCTCCATCATATGCTCTCGCCTACCCGATCTCCTTGCATTCGATTATCCCCCATGAAGATTTGCCATCAATATATCTAACCTATCAAGCCTTTAACTCACATCCCCAAGGACCTTTGCAAATCGTCTTATTACATCCTCTGCCATGTTGATTTAATTCGACTGTCTGATTGAATTGGAATCCTCTATATCTGACATCCTAATTCTATAGAATTATTGCCTCACAAATGATCACTCGTGTATCACTCAATTAATGACTCTTTCCCTCTATTAATCTTACATCTCTGCCTTTTACCACTCAATGTTCTCGTCCAAGTACTTCAAAGAACAATGTGAACTCAACAAAATGTGTGCCCGTGGATCCAATCGAGTATGATCACAAATTGTGATATGAGAAAAGAAAAAAAAAAGATGAAGAACAACTCAAGAACGAGAAGGAAGTTAGAAGTTGTGTAGATAAAATCAATAAAAAATTCAAGAAAGTAAAATGGAATAAAATTGAACAATTCTCCCCCTTTTTTTGGACTCAAAAACTGAAAATTGAAAACTGTTTGAAATTTTCGAAAATAATAATAATAAAAAAAAATTCAAATTTTTTTTTTACATTTTTTAACTCGGGAATTTGACTACAAAAACAAAAATTAATTCGGACTCTTAAATAGCCCAAAAAATAATTTTGACTCTTTTTTTGGTACTTTTTTGGATCAAAACTCAAAAACTAAGAATTGACTCGAAGAACGCAAAAAGAACTATGGAAATAGAAGAAAACAAAATTCAAAACAATAAAAGATACAACCTTGATTATTTTGGTGCCGTTCTTTGATACCAACTGATGAGAACCACGTAGCAATGATCACTACGCAACCCCGCACAAGATTGACGATCCCAAGAAAGTCCAAAGAATAATCCGATTTAGAGTTTGAACCAGAAATAATGAACCAAGCAACAAAACAAAACGGAATTAGAATGACCTCTTGATTACACAACGCGGGATCCACACTCGATATTGAATGCCACAAGATTAACTTAATAAGTTCGTAAAGTTTTAAGAAGAACAAGATTTGAAAGCAAAGTAGCCTCTCGATTAATTCTCAATAATCTTTTAAGTTTACAATGAATGATGAAAATTCTATTTATACTAGCCCTAAAATCAAGCTAAAATCATGCACAATATTCTAAAGGTTACAAAATTATGGTAAGAATATAATTCTATTGCAATTAGGAAATTTCCAAATAGTGAAAATTCTCGCTACCGAATTTAACTTTCAGTCGCATAGTTGTTATGCATGCGGTCGCATAGTTCAATGAAAATGCACCATTTTGGTTTTGGATGGTAAGTATGCGACCACATGCCGAGTTCTACTATACGGTCGCATAGTAGTAACTTTGGCCCCCGTCTTCTTCCACTTGAATCAAGTTTCTCTAACCTGTTTTGGCCATCAACCCCAACATAAAACTTGCTCCATTTTCTTCCAAGATCACCATGTCGTCAACCGTAGCTTGAACGAGTAATCATATCCTCTTTCACTCACTTTGCTTTTGAACGTGTCATTGGGCCTCCATCGATAATCAACGGGTCTCGTTCTGGGCTTTATTGCGTCGGCTCGACTCCTGGATCATATCAAGTAAGACTCACTGGCTTTGGAGTACTAGGTCATCACAGGGATAACAGGAGCTTTGTCTCCTTCAACTATTTGTGATCTCTTCCTAGCCTAAAACAAGGTCTCCTTCCAACCCTTTATGGAGAAAGTTTGACCTACCACAACGGGAGAATGATTTCCCAAGGGGGTCAAATAATACCAACCCTTGGACTCTCATTTGCTTAAGACCCTAGGTTGACAAATAATTTGGAAGGCATGCAGATGCATGTCGTCGCCAAGGGAGGTCTCCTTTCAAAGGAAATATGACCCTACTAGTTGGCTCCATGCATTAGGAAACAATTGGGTTGGAGCTAACATGTACAACCTAAGAACCTCCTTGAAGAAGGCGTGTAAAGACAAACAAATACCCTCCTTAAAGATGGCATTGATAACAATCACGCAATATGGCATCAAATAACGGGCCCTCTCATGTGATTCGAGCACTAGGAACATTATGGGATCAGGAATACTATATTTTTCCCTAAGTGTTTCCAACATACTCTCCATCACTTTTGATGCCACATGAGAAACTCCCTGACCAGACTATAATCTATGGGCCCGTCACGCATTGTCCTTACACTCTGACCTATCATATTGGCTTCAACCAAATCTTTAGTCTTAGTGAAGTTCTCAACCCCTGCTTCGGACGCTATACCCTAGAGTTCCACACTTCCACTACTAGACCTAGGTCTAGAAGCAATTTGCTTTCAAATAAAAATGATAACAAAACAGCAAGTACTAAAGAAGGCAAGTTACTTAGAGTTAGTCTAGATAGAGGAAAAGGTAAGAAAACCCAGTGAAAGTGTCGACAAACAGGAAGATTGTCGGAGTACAGAAAGTAGTTGAGAATTCTCAGAGATTTCAAGTATGGACCCTATTCCTTTTATAGTTAAAACCAAGCTACCTGAGCTGTTGAATTGCAACCCAATTAATCTCAAATGTACATTTGACAATAAATCTCAGGTTTCAAAATAAAATAACGCGGCTTTCAAAGGCTAGGATTGAACATGCCATCATTGCACATTTAATGCTTCAACCAACGTGTGGCTTGGAACATGTACTGCCTTAAGAGATTTTCATTGGAAACACACAAAACATCAAATCATTGGCACGTATCGCAATAATATTTTTTTCGGCTAAAAGAGGCCATGATGCCTCATCACTTGAGAGAATCGCTTCTACAATTCTCCAAGAGCATCGTCTTTTCAATTCACCAAAAGCGTCCTCTATGGAATTCTCCAAGAGCTCACCACAACATATCTTATTATTCTGAGCTCTAATAAAAATATACATATTTAGACTTGGACTTGAGAGACTATTGTTACGCTTCTTTTGACGAAGCTCCAGAAAAAGGGCCACATTTTTTGTTTGACAAAACCATAGTAAGTGGGTATATCCAGCAAAGGCGAAACCCCTACATTAGAACATCACTTCTCCAAATGAAAGTACAACCAACTTATGAAGCTTACTCATTATATAAATAGTCATACATGGACTTGGGGGCTATTGTTGCACCTTGTCTGACGAGGCTCAAGAAAAGAACCACTTGGTAGTTAACTAGAACATTAACATAGGCCCACATTCTATATCATCATCACGGCCGACCTGAGCCCTTTGATAAGGGTAACAAAGTGATAAACCACCTCAAACGAAGCGCCATGTACGAGCCAAAACTCCATGATCGAAGCGAGGCACTACTTGCTGTAAAGCAACCTTAAAGGAAGGTTACACCTCTTCAGACGAAGCATTGTGAGAGAAGCCAAAGCCCCTACAAATGAGGCACTCTTGCACTAAGAGGCATTCAACCCATACCTTCCAAGAGATCTTCTGTACAAAGATCTTTTGTGATTGATTGATATGATCAATTTGCAGCAGACACGTCAAGTCTTGTCGACCTATTCCATAAGTGTTAGACCTAGGCTATAGAGCAGCTACCTTTTCAGAAAATATTAAATGTTGCAGAGCCTATGATGAATAATGTAACCCCTATGATTGAATGCCTTGGCTGCTGGGATAAAGTCATTTGCTTTTTCATTCAACGGTCACCACTTCGTCCATTTTACTATAAGAGCCCACTTCTAATGCCATTTCAAAATTAATGCAATTTCAACTATCCAATCGTAAGATCTCTCTCTCTCTCTCTCTCTCTCTCATTTTATATACTCATATCTAAAGTAAGTCTCACACCCAATACATTATTTCTCATTGACTGACTTAATTGTGGAAGTGTTTGAGGTTGCCTCCCCACTAATGGATAAGGCCACGTGCAATTAACGATTTGTACAAGTGTAAAGGAGCAAGGCTACTAGACATGAGTAGAGCCGGGATCTATTGGCCTATTACCCTATAAAAATCGAGATCAACAATTACATTGTATTTTCCACCACATCAGCAAACAAGGCAAATGACAATATAATGAAAACATTTTTTGTCACTTGTTTCCTTTTCACTTACTTTTTTTCCTTATTAAATTCATGAATAACTCACAAGTTTATGGTCAACATAGTAAAAACAAAAATTAGTGATGTTGGAAAGAAGAAGGAAAACGATGTGTTTTCCGATAAATAATTAGTGTTGTGAAATGTTAATTGGCCTGAAAATTCAAAAAATGCGTTGATCTCTCACTTTGACGGTCTTTGCAGTTTTATCTGTGAGTTGATCTCATTTCTCAAGCAACACATGCAACTTATCTGTTGGATCAAGCAACAAACACTCCCAAGTAATTTTGCACGAGGATGCTTTTACGAAAAATCGGATATACATTTTAAAAATCCATAAGAGGTTATTTCTGTTCTTTTTTTCTACCGTGTCAACAAACAAGGGAGGAAAATGCGAGTAAATTGAAAACAATTTTTCTCTTCAACGCGTAAAAAACTGTTTTGGGTTGTTGGGTTTGTGGCCTGTGGAAAGTGAACTTGATTGTGTTGTAATTAAATCACTGAAATTTAATTGAAGTGTTAATTACCGTGTAAGACACGTCAAATTACTTTTAATTTTTAATGTTGATGGAGGATTGTGACATTAAATTTGGTAAATGCGACTAACATAGTGACTAATACTGAAAGTTAATTGAAGTTCAATGATAAAATGAAACAAATGAAGTTGAGTGACCCAATTTCAGCCTAGCTTCAATTTCCCTGAAAATTTAGCCCTGTTTGAGCTCTATTATTCCAAATTATAAAGAGGAGAATAGTAATTTTTGAAAAATATGTGGTTAAAAAAGAAATTTTCTTTAGGTTTACGTGTAATATTATTTTATCGAAAAACGTTTGATTGATAAGAAAAGAGAGAAAAATGAATTTTAATTTAATGGGGGCCAAACATGGACTTAATGACGATAAATGAAATTACTAGCAATTATAATGAAATGTCAAAAATCAATTTGTTCATTTTAAAGATTAAGGAGGACGATTGGAGGAGGTTCAATAACGCAATTTTTCTTGTTAACTTGCAAGTTGCGGTCAAGTCATAATAAGTAGAAACTAGTGGGTTGGGAAGAAAAAGAAGGAAAATGATGTGTCTCGACAAGTAATTAATATGGTGTAAAGGGAGTTAGCCTAGATATTTGTAAAACACGTTTGTGGGGGTTGATAAAGAACAAGTCAACTCACTCTAGCGATCCATATGTCTTGTTTGTGAGTGGATCTAATTTTTGAGGCAACACGGACATCTTATCTACTTGTTCAAGCTATATTTTATCACATGGTAGGTAGTTAGAGATAAAAATGAAAAAGGTAGTTCTATTTAATGTTATGTTATGTTATGTTAAAGAGGGTTGGTAAGACTCGACTTATGTGTTGACCTATGATTCAATACAACTCCGCTCGTTTTGATTATAACAAACAATACACTTATATTTCTAACAAACTTTGTTTCTTGAGTTTTTCATGAATAAA
>CAIGRB010007252.1:0-17874 GCA_903798255.1 Fraxinus quadrangulata | reverse complement strand
GTAAAAAGCCAAAATCAAGATCAAGAATTCAAAAAAAAAAAAAACCAATAATCAAGAATAGAATTTGGGTGGAAAGAAAACGAATTTCAAGGATTTGAATTGCCTAAATTTTGTTTTTCTGAGAATTGTCAATTAATTGTGATTGATTATTTTCTACGTGGAAAATATTGAAATTTTGAATCTTTTGATGTTCTTTTGGTTTTGTTTTCATGAAAATTGTCAATTAAAGGGATATAATTTGTTACAATTGGGAATAGAATTCGTTCCGATTGCAAAAAAAAAAAAAAAAGGTAGCCTGAAAAACCAAGAAATGGATGAAAAATAGGTAAAAGTGGAAAATGAATTTCATGAAAATTTAGTCAAGTGAAAAATATAAAATGAATTCCAACTTTCCTAAGAAATTTCGTGCCATCAAACGGGCCATAATGTAGTTCACAGATGAACTTTTATTCTATGTTGGTGCATTAATGCAACACAGTACCTCTATAAAATGTCAAAATTGTCCTTTTTCCTCTCATTCGTCTTCCCTATAAGTCCATGTCTTTCTTCAACAAACTCAAGGTTTTCTTTGCAAAAATCCCAACTCAGAATGGAGGTGAAACAGAGAGATGGGAAGTTCTTGAGGGTGGTTGCCCCTCTCTATTTGCCAATGATTTCTTCATATCCACAAAAACCAACAGCCCTATCAGGCTGCAAATATATGTTCTCTTGAAAACACTGTTGGTCCATGAAATGAACTTGTAGCCAAGTTCCATACAATAGTATCCTATCTTTTTGTTTTGCCTTTCGAAAACGAGGATCGGTTTCGGTGTTCTTGCTGCAGCTACTACGTGTAGGCTGTGATGATTATTGTTTTTGAGTTGGGTCGGGCATGGGGAAATCTGGCCCGTATCTTGGCGGGGCGAACCCGGATGGCATCTGGAGAATAGCACTCTCTTGAGTATGCAACTGGGTTTCTGCAGCCATGGCGGTGTTTCACTCTCTTTGCCTGCACTATTTGCAGATCTGAGCCTTGTGGATAAAAAAAGTGTTCATATGTACACATGATAGGCGTACATTATTTACTTGTAAGCAAATTAGCTAGACAAGCACTTTAAAATCTTTGCAAAATCCCAACTCAAGATTGAGGCGATCAAAGAGGGTTGCAAATGATTTCTCAGCCCTTTTACGCCGCAGTCTCCTCTTCTATCCTCTCCACTGTGGGCGACTGTGTGTATACATACCGGTTAAACACACGGTTTCTCACCCAACTTATATGCTCAGGCTACTACAAATTCCGTGTAGGCTGTGATGATTACTTTCTTTCAGTTTGGTTGGGCATGAGAATCTGACCCGTATCTTGGTGGGGCGAACCCTGGTAGCATCTGGAGAAGAGAGATAGACCGACTTCTTTATTTCTCTTGCATATGCAACTGGGATTTTGCAGCCATGATGGTGTCTCATTCTCTTTGCCGGTTGTATTTGCAGATCTGAGCCTCGCAATTTCATTATTCTAGAACTTTTTTACTTATAACTTACTTTTTTTAGCTTAGCCATCATGATCCTCGTCTTCCTAGCAAAAATTTTAACACGAGAATAAGGCAGAGTGATGGATGATTGAAACGAGATTAGGTTTTTCTTGAAAAAATCCCAACTGATGAAGGAGGCGAATTACAGAGAGATGGGAATTTCTGAAGGGTGGTTGCCCCTCTCTATTTGCCGGTGATTTCACCAAATACAAAAACCAACGGTCCTTTTATGCCTCAACATTATCTTTGCTCAGTTTTCCATATTGTGTGTATATATTCAGGGAAAATTGCACTCACAGTCACTGTAAGTTTAAGCAAAATTTCACTTCATGGAACACTTGGGTACTATAAGTGAAGATCCAAAGCTAAATTACGGTAATTCAGCTCGGAAGGGAAGAATGAGGTTAGCAGAGATTGAGAATTCTTAAAGGGTGGTTGCCTCTCTCTGTTAAACCGATGATTTCCCCATAAACTGATACAAAATCAACAGCCCTTGAGAAACAAGAAACAGAAATTAATTTTGTATGATGAACTCTTTGATGGAATCGATCCCTCTGCAAAAATCAACAAACACGCGCACATCTGCTATTATGCTTAGGGGCTGTGACGATTATTCTTGATTCTTCTGAGCTGATGAATTGGGCATTGAGATGAACTGACCCGTATCTTGGCAGGGCACCCCGGATGGCATGTGATTTTGTGATCTTCACAGGCAACCGGTGATTTTGCAGCCATGGCGTGGTTATATTCTCCTTGTCCGATTACAAAGACAATAGATCTGAGCCTCAATTTCCTTCCCTGCTTAGTTTTTATTCAACTTCTCAGCAGGCCTATGTTTGGCAAATTTTTATAAGCATGGCGTTACATGTATATAAAGATTGACACATTGATTTATACGTGTAAGTTGGTAAATTTTGGTACATTGATCTAAACATCTTTGTCAATTAATTATCAGATTTTTGACATGTAAGAGTATGTCAATCAAGGTGTTCACTTTATTTACAAGTAGTTTAATTCTTATTTTTATTTGCCTTTTGAAATACACAAGTACCATTTATTAATCTTGTAGAAATTAAGTTCAGAATATTATTCACTATANTGCAAAATCAACAAGAAAAGTAAAGAACGTAGGATTTTTCGCTCTAAGGCAAGAGATTCAGAGCAAAGTTCTTAATCTTGTTTTGAGCTTTCATCAAATCGGAAGAAATCACTATATTATCAAGAACTAATGTCTGTTCAGTGATTACACTATGGCACTTATTATACAAGATTACATAACAGAAATATAAACACTCACATCGATGAAACAACAAACCACTTAAGGAAACAAATCTAGCCTTTTACAAACCACTCAAGATATATATAAGGACTACACAAAGATCTAAAGAGAGCTTTCAGATTTAGAGTGCAAGAAAACCAGAAACGACGAGAGAGAGCAGAGAGAGTTCGAGAGACTGAGAGAAAAAATGAATTCCAATTAACACTCAAACTCTAGACGCGTATTAGAAGAAGTCTCCATCCAACGGTTCGTAGGATGACACTTGACGACATCTCAATCGGTCCAAGCTTTTAAGTAAAAACGTGTTTTATCAAAGCACGCTTAAACCCGAATGAAATAGGACAGAAGCCGCCAAGTAATTAAGCACAGATCCAGCCCAACAACCCAATAGTATCAATTAACGGATTCAACCCAACTTGGCCACAGTCACAACCTAATCATCATTGTGCCAATATTTTACAATCTCCACCTTAGTACAATGGTCCAAGTTTCATCATTTTTTTGCAAGCGCTTGAACTTCATCCATAAATTCAGTGAGTGTGGGGTGCAATTGAGCTTGACCCATGGGTGAGCTGGGTTCGCCAGAGGTAGAAAGGTTCCCTAGGTGGTTCGCGACCATGGGTTGGCCGAACGGAATTGGAATCATCATTGTGCGGACTCTTCTGCACGATAGTCGCGACAGCGTAACTTCTGAACCAAATTCGATCTGCTGTGAGGCTTTTTGGCATAAATTGAGAACATGGCTGGAGTCGTCTAGCCAAGGGTAACCTGCCGATGGTGGTCCGCGATCATGTTGGTTACCGGAATGTGGGATTTCGATAGTTTGGACAGAAAAATTCAGTGAAGTTTGAGTACTGATTTCTTCTGATTATGGAGTTGTAATATATGGGTGTTCGGTGGTAATTTAAAAGGTAATGGAGGGCTTTGTAATGACACCAATATCCAGCAGTCTTGGTGGCCGGAAGTTGCCGGACGGGAATGTGGTGGGAGAGGAAGAAAAATGGAGTTTTTTTTTTAATATTTTCATAAATTTTGGACTCATTTAAAATTTTTAAAAACTTTAGGAGTAAGATTGCAATTTATTCTTTATTTTTCTTTTCTTTTCTTTTCTTTTTTGTTGTAAGGGTATATTGATCATTTTACATTAAAAATAGGTGAAAATAACGTTTTCTGCAATGAAACGTTGAAATAAGGGTGGAAATGTAAAAAATTGAAACGTAGGGACGTTTTGCACACTACATGTCAAACGTAGGGACATTTTGTGCTTAAGTCTAAAATTTATAGTTTTAATATATATTAATTAAAATTTGTTAATATATGTAAAAATAGAAATAAACATATTTTTACGTGACGAATTTATTAAAACATTTCAAAAACATTTCAGAAATAAATCAAGGGACACAACTGAACATCTTTTGATGAGGAACTAAAATATTTAAAAAATAAGCCACAGTATTCAACTGAACATCTTTTGAGGAGACTAGTCAATTTCTTGTGTTCACCAAATCTCTGATCCAATTTCCCATAGCCCAATAAAAAATATTAATTTATAGTAAGAATGTGTTTTCAAACAGTAGATTGTTTAAGAATGTTTAATTAAAAATTAAGAATTTTTTTTGAATTTATATGTATTATTATTTTATTAAAAAATATGTTAAAAAAATAGAAAAAATGGGTATCAAATAAGGGCTAATTTACAAGTTAATTGTCATGTTAACCAAACTCCCAATTAATGTGTCAAAAAGAGAAAAAAAAACTCACAATTAATAATTTATCCCTAGCCACAATTAAAAACTCATAGTTAGGGCTTATTAGGTAGAAATTAAAAGTCAATTAAAATTAAAAAATTAATCGTTATTGTTGATTTTTATTAGACGAGTAAGACCCAATAACGACTTTATTGGATCTCACTCGTCTAATAAAAATCAACAATAACGATTAATTTTTCAATTTTAATCCGATTTTAATCTCTACCAAACACACTTTTAGTGTCGAACATGCCATGGGATTGGAATGTGAAATCACCACTATAACCCTTCTCCCATTACCCAAGGTCAATGTACTATTTTGGTATTTTAAAATTAATTTTCAGCTAAACATAATTTTAATAAAATAAATTTATTCATACGCTCCTACTAAAATATTAATTTTCATAAAAATTATTCGAAAACATCTACATATCATATTGTAATGAATAATTATATTTACATCATAATTTTTATTTCTTACACCATATTTTAATTGTATTTAAAGTTCTTCATCTTTGTTAATTATAGCACTTATGTCTCTGACGATTTTTCATATCATTATTATCCTGAAAGTTTTCATTAATTAACATATTTTATATTTAATAATAGTTTTATATCCAAAATTCAATTGGAATGACATAAAATAATTTATTTTTCATCACATTTTTAAAAAATAAATAAAAAGTGAGAAATATATTTTTCCCTCATTTTTAAGCATGAAAACAAATATATTTTAATATAAATCATCATAAAGGGAAAAATCGGAAAAAAGTTCAATTGAAAAAAGTTAAGATAATTGTTGCTCCAATCAACAAAGAAAAATGTTGTGTGAAATAAAAATTGTGGTCACATCATCACTGTATCGTAATTTGGAATTTCAAGTAAGGGTGAGTGAAAAAGTGAAATTATAATATTACCCTCAAACTGCCAAACGACATGAAGACACAGACGGTAATAAGATAGTCGAGTGAGGATAAAAAAGGAAATCGAAGAGATTATAAATAACAAGCTTCACCACTGAAATTAGGGTTAAGCTCAGACGGAAAGATTGAGGGTGAAGGGAGATTAGGATTTCTCAGGGGTGGTTGCCTCTCCCTTTTACCCAATGATTTCATTTTTTTACCTTCCAAATCAACAACCCTTGCGTATGTATGTTTGTATGTTTACATCCGATACATTCGTATACAGAGAGAGATGGATATATAGCATGAATTCCAGTGGATCTTTGAGTACCTTCGCCCAGATCTGGAGCTTCTTATTCTCCTCTTCTTGCTCTCTGATTACATATATCCTGTGGCGCTGCAGTTTCTTCTACTGTTGTTCGTAATGGACCATGATATTGCTAATCTTAAGATAACGTTAGGCTAAGCTTAAATTATTTACTTGTAAGTAAAAATAAGTAGGTTTTTTAAGAGGCTGTGATGATATTTGTCTTTGTTCCTCTGAGCTGATGAATCAGGCAGTGAGATGATCCGTATCTTGGCGGGGCAACCCGGGTGGTATCTGAGTCGGGTTTTTTTCCTCTTTTCTCTTATGCAGCCGGTGATTTTGCAGCCATGGCGCGATCGGCCTCTTGCCCGAGTCAAAAACAGATCTGAGCCTCACTTTTTTTTTTTTTTTTTACTGTCTTTTTTTACTCAAAAACGTGAATTTACGAAATGATTTAAGCCAAAAATCTGTCAAAAACGCTACATTATGTTTTTTCAGTCAATGTGATTAATCCTCAATTTATAATTTCTGGTCTTGCTAGCTTGATAAAATAAATATACTGTCCTTTAGTGATATGCGAATATTTAAAGGTGAAGAGTTCATGTTATTAATTTTTTGACCAAATCATTGTAATAGTTAAAAACTTGAATGATTATTATCATATGAAAATAACTTCAATGACAAATTGCTTCAAATTTAGTTGTCATAGGCGTGATTAACCCATATGATAATGGTCATCTTTTAAAGACACTTAGCCTTGTTTGTTGTTCGTTATTTTTAAAATATTTTTTTTATTTTTAATTACATATTNAATTGTGTATACGTCAAGACTTAAAATGAAATATAAAATACATTTTTATGTGAGGTGGCACTACGTTATAGAAATAATTTAAGCCCTTATTTGGTCCCCAAGTATTTCCAAAATATACTTTTATATCTCTTATTTTCAATTACACATTTTTCAATAAAATAATATTACATTCAAATTTAAAATTTTTTGTTATTTTTTATCATACGTTTTCATTAAATCACTATTTCAAAATATATTTTTGATTAAATGGGATTCAAATAAGCTCTTAGTCTATGTTTGAGTCCATTATAAATTGAAAATGAGTTTTGAAATAATGAATTTTTGGAAAAAAAAAATATGTATGATTGAAAAGTAAGATAAAATTTTAGATTTACGTGTAAAATATTTTATTGTGACAATGTATAATTAAAAATAAAATTGAGGAAAAAATGACTTTCTGAATAATATGGATCAATTAGGGCTTAATATGTCCTTATTTGATTCTCATTAGTTATTATCTAAAAATTCATTTTTAACTATATATTTTTTCAATAAAATATTTAACATGTAAATCTATTAAAAAAAAAAACATATTCTTCAAAAATCTAGTATTACAAAACTCATTTTTAACAAAAAAAATGAGGATCAAACATATTCTATGAGATTGTTTGATCCACATTATTTTGAAAGAATGTATTTTGAAAGAAGATTGATGGAGAATGTATTGTTGAAAAAGAAGATAAAATTATTGATATAATAAAAAATATTATTTTATTGAAAAATGTGTGATTGAAAATAAGTAGAATAATGATAATGAAAATTTTAAAATAACTCAAACAGGGCTATGTGTGATAAGTGATTAAGGGTCCGTTTGACATATTTCGACTTTTGCTTCTACTTTTTATAAAAGAAATTTTTTAAAGAACTCTTCTATGCAGACAAAGTAATTTTAAAAAATAAATGAAATATGTTGAGCTTTATACTGTTAAAAGACGACGTCAAGCATACCCTAAACGTGGGGTTAGCAACCAACGAGTGTGCAAAGTTACTGCCTTTCCAAGTGGGGTAAGATTCATAAAATGGCACTAAGGGGGTAAAGTAGGAACACTCTAGGAACTATAAAAGGTAATTATATTCAACTACAATATTTATTTCTTGTAGTTCCTTTTAATTGCACTTAAAATTTTTAATCTTTATTTATTATAAAACTTATGTCCCTAACATTTTCTTCATATTATTCTTATCATCAAACTTTTCATTAGTTAACACGTTTCATAATTAATAACTGTTTTATATCCAAAAATCTGTTGAAATAAAGTAAAATAACTTATTTTCACATCATAATAAAAAGTGTAAAAAATATTTTTCTCTCATTTCAAAGCATGAAAATAAAATATTTTGATATAAATTATTATTAAGGACATATTTAAAAATTAATGGATAACGTAGATCATTGATTTGGATCGAACTTTAACAATTATATCATTTGCATCCTATCATCTTTTTTACTTTATCGTTATTTTTGTTAAGTTTATTATTTGATTTTTTAAAATAGAAAGAACTTTATAGTTAAAAATATCTCTAAAAAATGCTCTAACAAGCCAAAATTCAATGTATAAAGATGATAAGGCAAAATATTATAAATGATTCAAAGATATCGAAGAGAATAATTTCTTGTGTTCCCCAATTGTCTTATAATTTTCCGTAGCCCAACAAAAAATATCAATGTTAAGGTTTAGCACTAATTACCAAATTAATTGTGTGCCTTGGGTTAGCCAACTAATAATTTATCCCAAGTTTGATATATTTTATACGTAAATTCAAAATTAGTCTATACTCACTAAACATTCATTCTCCAAAAATTCGTTGTTCAAAATATTATTATTTTTTCTAATGGCCCAATAAATAACTCAATATTAATGTGTAATACATGATTAAGAAATTGTTTGGTAGAATTTTTGCTTCTTATAGAGAAATTTTTCATTAAGAAAAAGTACTTTTAAAAATTATCTAAAGATATTTAAAAGCACCTGCTTCGCTCATGTTTGAAAATCGTTATGTCAAAACTCTTCCTTCCGCATGTTCATTTTCAATCACACATTTACACGATAAAATATTTTACTAAAATTAAAACTTTTCTCTACTTTTTAACAAAATATTCTCCAAAAATTCAAAACATGTTACCAACCGCGAAATCACCATTATATCCTTTAGCAAGTGTCGTCAAATACGTAAAATGGCCCTTATTAAGGGGTAAAGTAGGAACACTCGGGGAACTATAAGTGACGAGCCAAAGCTCAATTTAGGGCTACCAGCTTGGAATGGAAGAATGAGGTTTATGGAGAGATTGGGATTTCTTTAAGGGTGGTTGCCTCTCTCCACGAAGCCGATGATTTTTCCCCCATTGCTAACAGCAAGAAATCAACAGCCCTTGGAAAATTGCAGAGGAAGCAGCATATATGATTGTGAAACATTCCATTGATTTTACCATACATCCTTCTGTGTTTGCCGAGAAATTATGCATTTTCATCAACTATATTATTCACTTATTTCATCACTATTTCTTAAGGCTGTGATGATTCATCTCATTCTGCCGAGTTCATCAATCTGGCATTGAGACCATCCGACCCGTATCTTGGCGTGGCGACCCGGATTGTACTTGATTTTAGATTTTTCTCTCTCAAGTGCAACCGGTGATTTTGCAGCCATGGCGTGGTTGATTCTCTCTGTCGATCAAAATATCAGATCTGAGCCTGATTCTCAATTTTTCCCGTAGTTTGGAAATTTTGATTTAGAAGCATCTTTTTGTTAAATAATAAGAAATTTTTATAACTATTTTTAGATGAATATTTCATTTTTTTTTCATTATTTACAGAAAATAGCCTCCCTTGAATCCACATAACACGGTTGAAGTGGAAATCACTAGGGTTGGACATGGATCGATTCGATTCTTTTCATCGATTCGATTCTTTTCAGAATTGAATCGATTCAAAATTTTCGAGTATTTAATAAATGGAACCGTTCGGTTTCGGTCCGGTTCGGTTCGTACCATAACTAAATTTTTTAACATTTACAGTAACATTATATAAATACAACTAATGACATGTTCATTCATAACATTTACAAATTAACGTAGCCTAATTTAAAAATATATAATAATTATATGTCCAATAAAATTAATTCAATGTATACAAATACGAAAAATTAAATACTAATATTAAAATGTTGGTGATCCATATCAATAATTCATTTGTTTCAAGCAATCTGCATAAAGAAAATGAAATATAAATTAAAAGTTATAAAAATAAAATATTTTTAAATATTGGTAATACTTACCAAATATTTGATTTAATCATCAATTATTTGACTTGACATAGTAAGAAACTCTACAATAATTAACAAACATAAATAAACTAAAAATTATTCAATTAAAAGTTATAAAAATAAAATATTTTTAAATATTGACCAGTTTGTTTAATTAATTTGTTTAGAAAAAATTAGAATAATTTAATTAATTCAATATAAAAAATTAAAAAAATTATTTAGATTCGGTTCTTCGATTTTTGGTCTACAATTGAGAACTGACTCAAATCCATCGGTTCTCGACTTAGATACCCGTTCGGGTATTTATAAAGAATTGCTCGATTCAATTCGATTCGAGAGTTTTGTCCAACCCTAAAAATTACTGATATATCCTCTTTCAAAACATGCCAAGTGTTTCTTCATATCTGTAAATTGCACTCAAATAAGGGGTATATTTGGAACATTGAGCTACTTTTAAGTAAAAAGCAATAGCTAAGTCTAATTTTAGTAGCTAATGAGGTTTATGGATAGATTGGGAATTCTTCAAGGGCGGTTACCCCTCTCTGTATGGCCAATGATTTTGCCCGAATTTTTAACAGCAAAAAATTAA
The DNA here is from genome assembly GCA_903798255.1 of Fraxinus quadrangulata. Taxonomy (NCBI): domain Eukaryota; kingdom Viridiplantae; phylum Streptophyta; class Magnoliopsida; order Lamiales; family Oleaceae; genus Fraxinus; species Fraxinus quadrangulata. Next base: position 7,427 of record CAIGRB010007252.1, on the reverse strand, counting down.
CAGCCCTTCAGAAAGCAATGTTTAGCTCATGTTTATAAACATTCAAGAAATTGGAACCAAACTCTTAACGAGCATAATTGTTTGTTCATAGGCAAACTCTTAAAAGTATTCATAGTTTAATTAATTTTGTGTTTAGCTAAATAATCCCTGAGTTTTAGGGAAGAGTTGGAAATAGTCTTTTCTGTTGAGCATTATTTTAGGAGAATTCCGTGATCTTAGTGTTTGTTATTCATAGGACGTATCCCCTTTTTTCTTCCGTTATCTCAAGTTGTAAGGCTATTTAAAGCCAAATCCACTATTCAATAAATCGAATTATCTTCCATTGACATTCTAGAATATACAATACATGGTATCAAAGCCCGTCACTAGGGCTTGAAAACTCAATGAAGTAGTAGCTTTCTGACTTGCAGCAACAAGAGTTAATGGTTGGAGAAGGAAGTAATTTTGTGCAACCAGCTATCCAACGTTTCGATGGACACTATGATCAATGGTCCATGCTCATGAAAAATTTCTTGCGCTCTAAAGAATATTGGAACCTGGTAGAGAATGGGATCACAACGTATCCTAAAGAAATTGTTATAAGTGATGCTCAAAACAAAGCCCTGGAAGATCAGAAACTGAAGGACTTGAAGACCAAGAACTACCTCTTCCAAGCCATAGATCGAGCCATTTTCGAGACAATCTTGAAAAATGACACAACAAAAGACATATGGGATTCGATGAAAAAGAAGTATCAAGGCACGGCTAGAGTCAAACGTGCACAGTTGCAGGCTCTTCGTAAAGAGTTTGAGATGCTTCACAGTAAGGTAGGAAAATCAGTCAATGACTACTTTGCAAGAGTACTTACGGTAGCCAACAAGATGAGAATTCATGGACAAAAGGTGGATGATGTGGTGGTAATTGAAAAGATTCTAAGATCTATGACACCAAAATTTGATTATGTGGTTTGTTCCATTGAGGAATCCAACGAGATAGATGACATTTCAATTGATGAATTGCAAAGCAACCTGCTTGTGAATGAACAAAGAATTGTTGGCCATGTAATAGAGGAACAAGTGCTGAAAGTGAGTCAAGAAACCAACTCACCTAGGAGAGGAAGGTGTCGTGGAAGCTATAAAGGTCGTGGGAGACGAAGAGGGAGACAAAGATCATTTGATAAGTCTGATGTTCAATGTTATCATTATCATGAATTTGGGCATTTTCAATATGAGTGCCCTAAAAAGGAGCAAAGTAACAGAGCAAATTTTGCTTAAGCTGAAGAAGAAATGTTGCTTATGGCTTATGTGAATATGCAAGAAGATACTATTGACAAGTTGTGGTATCTTGATTCCGGATGCAGTAATCACATGAGTGGAGACAAAGAGCTTTTTGTGCAACTTGATGAAAGCTTCAGAGAGTATGTAAAGGTAGGAAACAACTCTAGCATGTGTGTCAGAGGGAAAAGAGACATCAACATTGAAGTAAATGAGGTGGAGTACTGCATCTCTGGAGTATTCTATGTAGGCTTCATCTAGTGATCCTAAGTGCTTCAAATCTACCACTCAAGAGGATACAAACTGGTTGTGGCATTATAGTTATGGACATCTAAGTTTCAATGGTCTGAAAAATTTACAATAGAAGCAAATGTTTACTGGATTACCAAGACTACAAGCTCCTTAAAAAATTTGCGAAGAATGCGTGATTGGAAAGCAACACAGTGAGTCATTTCCTCAACAAAGCACCTGAAGTCATAAAAAACTCTTCAACTAGTTCAGTCAGACATATGTGGACCTATTAATCTTATCTCCAACAGTGGCAAGAAGTACTTTATAACTTTTACTGAGGATTTTAGTAGGAAAACTTGAGTATATTTTTATCTGAAAAATCTGAGGCTATAACTGTCTTTAAGAAATTTAAAATTATGGTTGAGAAAGAAGTCAGGGTATTTATTAAAGCATTTCGTAGTGACCATGGAGAAGAATTCACTTCACAAGAGTTTACTACATTTTTGAAGAAAATGGTGTACATAGACAGTTAACGATGGCCTACACCCCGCAGCAAAATGGGATTTCAGAAAGGAAAAATCGTACCATTATGAATATGGTAGTTGCATGCTCACCTAAACAAAAGTGCCTAAGACTTTTTGGCCTGAAGCTGCGAATTGGAGTGTTCATATCTTGAATAGATGTCCAACATTTGTTGTGAAGGATATGACTCCAAAAGAAGTTTGGAGTGGGAACAAACCAGGAGTTACTCATTTCAAAGTGTTCGATTGCTTAGCTTATGCTCATGTTAATGATAAGCTAAGAAGCAAACTTGAAGACAAAAGTGTGCCATGTGTTATGCTTGGGACTAGTGAGGGGTCCAAGGCTTATAGGTTGTATAATCCAGTTACTAAAAGAATCATAGTCAGCAGAGATGTAATTTTTAAAGAAAAAGCTTGTTGGAATTGGATAGATAAATGAGAAGAAGAGACAGCTGTAGATCTTGAAGAAAATGAAGAGAATTCAGTGGTGGACACTAGTCCAGCAAGCTTAGCTGGTGAAAATGAATCATCTGGAGACAACTTAGTGGAGCACAAAACCAGAGAACTAAGATTAAGAACACATCCTGTATGGATGACAAATTATGCGAGTGGGGATGAGTTATCTGATAATGAAAATGCTACTCAATTAGCCATGTTTGCTAACAGTGATCCAATCACCTTTGATGATGCTATGAGAAGTTCAAAATGGAGGAAAGCCATAGACATAGAAATTGAAGCCATTATAAAGAATAATACTTGGGAACTTACTGAGCTACCAACAGGGAAGAAAACTATTGGAGTCAAATGGATTTATAAAACAAAGCTAAAAAAAAATGGAGAAATTGATAAGCATAAAGCCAGGCTAGGGGCTAAGGGCTACACACAAGAATATGAGATAGATTATGCTGAAGTTTTCGCATCTATGGCTAGGCATGATACAATTCGATTGGTGGTGTAATTGGCAGCTCAAAACAATTGGTTTATTTATCAACTCAATGTAAAATCAGCCTTCTTGCGTGGATACTTGAATGAACAGGTTTTTGTGGAGCAATCACCGTGGTATGTCAAGATAGGAGAAGAACAGAAGGTATACAAATTAAAGAGGGCTTTATATGGACCGAAACAAGCTCTTAGAGCTTGGTATAGTCGTACTGAGTCCTACTTCACAAAGGTGGGTTTCGAGACGTGTCTTTATGAGCATACACTATTCATCAAGCATGAAAAATGAAATAAAATGTTGATAGTATGTCTCTATGTAAATGATCTCATATATACTGGAAATGATGAGACGATGTTTCTTGAATTTAAGAAGTCTATAATGGTAGAGTTTGAGATGACATTTATGGGAAAGATGCATTATTTCCTAGGCATGGAGGTTAAACAAACAGTTGATGGGATTTTTGTTGGACAGAAAATATGCTGAGGAAATACTTGTTAGATTTCAGATGAATGATTGCAAGACAGTTCAAAATCCCATTATTCCAGGAACTAAGCTGACTAGAGATGTCAATGGCATAAAGGTTGACAGTACATACTTTAAGGAAAATAGTTGGAGGCTTGATATACCTAACTGCCACACAACCTGATTTAATGTTTGTGGTCAGCTTGATTAGTAGATTCATGGAGTCATCTACGGGGCTTCACTTTCAGGTAGCAAAAAGGATTTTGAGGTACTTAAAAAGGAACTGTAGATTATGGCATGTTTTATTAGAAAAATTTAGAATCAAGTCTGGTGGGATTTAGTGATAGTGATTATGGTGGAGATTTGGAGGACGGAAAGAGTACATCTGAATATGTTTTTATACTGAGTTATGTTGCTATTGCTTGGTCCTTGAAAAAACAACATGTTGTCACATTATCAACAATTGAAGCTGAGTTCATAGATGTATTCTCTTGTGCTTGTCAAGCTGTTTAGATGAGGAGAATACTTTAGGCATTATGCTGTACACAGAGGGAGGCTACTAAGATATTTTGTGACAACAGCTCTACTATAAAATTATCAAAGAATCCTGTGCTACATGGATGGAGCAAACATATAGACATCATATTTCACTTTCTTCGTAATCTTACTAAAGATGGTGTGGTGGAACTGGTTCATCGCAAAGCCAGGAGCATGTAGCAAATACCAAACCATTGAAGTTGGAGACTTTCTTGAAGATGCGCAACCTGCTTGGAGTTAAATTAAATCTATGTGTAAACTGAACTTTATGGAAAGATGTTAAAAGTATTGGTAGTTTAATTAATTTTGTACTTAGCTGAATAATCCCTGAGTTTTAGGGAAGAGTTTGACAGAGTTTTTTAGTTGAGCATTATTTTAGGAAAATCCCATGATCTTAATGTTTGTTATTCATGGGACCTATCCTCTTGTTTTCTTCTATTATCTCATGTTGTAAGGCTATTTAAAGCCAAGTCTATTATTCAATAAATCGAATTCTCTTCCATTGACATTCCAGAATATGCAATACAAACATGCTCTATTATGTGATTTAGTGGCAGTGGCGGTAGCGATAGCGGTGGTGTATAATCTGTATACTATTTTGATAGGCTGTGATGATATTTCTCAACTCTTCAAAGCTTATATATCGACGATTGAGACAAGTCGACACTATCTTGGCGTGTCAATCCGGATGATATGTGATTTTGGATTGTCCTTTTCATATGAAACTGGTAATTTTGCAGCCATGGCGATGTTGACTCTCTTGGCCGATTGAACAACAGATCTGAGCCTATATTTTCTTTCCATATCAATTTAAATATATGTGCATTGTGTTCTTTAATTATTATTAGGCAGTATAAAATCAGTTTAATTTATACAACAAACTTTTAGCCTGGCACACATTATTTCAAAACTCATTTTTTACCACACATTATTCAATAAAAAATATTTTTCTTTACATCAATAATTTTTCCTTACTTTTTAATCACATATTTCCTATCATATCACTATTTAAATTACATTTTTTCTCAATAATATCCATTAAGCACCCCTTTAATTTTTATTTTCGGGCTTTTATGGTTTTAACAAATCTATTAAAATTTAACAATTAGAGTGTGTTAGATTGACATGAAAAATGTATCCCAAAAAAAAGATTTTTTTTGGGGTTTAGAGGAAAATAAAAATCGACTCCCTCAAAGAAAATGTTTACCCTAAAAACAAGAAAAATGTGGCATTTTTTAAAAAGTTGGAAAATATTTTTCATTAAAAAAAATAACAATCAATCACTTCAAAATAGAAATTTAAGTGAAAATTGACATTTTTCATAAAAAATATATGTAATCAAACGTACTCTAATTGAAATGAAGTTCTAACTTAAAAAAACATAACTAGTTTTGAAAGGCAATTTGAGTTTCTTCAGCCCTTCTCCATCAACAAAGTACTAATAATCATGGTACTAATAAAAATCAATTCACCTCCTCTTAATTCGTCATTTTTGAATCACAATTTTAAAAATTGACTTTTTAAAATCGAAAACATGTTATATTTAAAAAAATTCTTAAAGATGCTCTAACATGCTAAAAATCTACGTAAGAAGATGGTAGGGCAGAACAATTTCTTGTGTTCCCCAAATGTATTATAACTTTCCAGAGCCCAACAAAAATTATCAATGTTAAGGTTTAGCACTAATTACAAAATTAATTGTGTGCCACGGGTTAGCCAACTCCCAATTAATAATTTAGCCGAGGTTTGGTGGACTTTTTTTCTAAACAAATAAAAAAAAACTTTCCTGTTTACGTACTTATTTTCAATCACGTTTATAAAATAAAATATTTTACATATAAATTTAAAAAAATTTCTACTTATTAACCGCATATTCTCCAGAAATTCATTGTTCACAATATTATTTTTTGTCCAATGGCCATCAAATACGTCTTAATCCCACTCCCCAATAAATAACTTGATATTAATGTGTGATAGATGACTCAATGAACTGTTTGGTAGGACTTCTGCTTCTTATAAAATAATTTTTTATCAAGAAAATTTACTTTTAAAAAAATTATTTAAACATGTTTAGGAACAACTGCTTAGCCCATGTTTGACAACCGTTATTTGAAAACTCTTCATTTTATATATTTATTTTGAACTATAATTCACAGAATAAAATATTTTGTAAGTAAAACCAAAATTTTTTTCTACTTTTTAACAACGCATTCTTTAAATATTCACTATTTAAAATTTTGTTTTTGTCAAATGATGAACAACAAACAGGAGCTTAATCTCAGAAGTAATTTTTGACTTCTCAAAAATTATTCAAAAAAGATAGTAAGTCCCTGTTTGGTACACATTCTTTCAAAATATATTTTTTTCAAAACTCATTTTCAACCAAACATCCATCAATAAAATAATATTTTTTATTATACCAATAACTTTTCCTTACTTTTTAATCATATATTTCTCATCATATCACTATTTAAAATATATTCTTTTCTCAATAGTATCAATCAAACACCCTCATTAATTTTCAATTAAGTAAAATTAAATGTTAATTAGCATACCCATGAATAATAAAATACGTTATTGAATATGAAATTCTCATTGATGCACATTTTTTAAAGAAAGAATGTATTTTAAATAATAATGTAATTAAAAAAGAAGGAAAAATTAGCCCTTAAAGTCATTTCCCTAATCGACGACCTCATTTCACAAATACATCCCACATAATTAATTGAATAAACAACATTATATAGAGATCAAAATTAGCCCTTAAAGTCATGGGAGTCGCGCAGTCTAACAACAAAATCTGATAACTCTGATAACACCCATGATCGTGCGCTGCCAGCTATTAGCCTCACCTAGGTACTCCAATCTATGGCGAGACATAATCCAAAGCTGGTGTATATGTTTTAGAAACCTTTGATAAAGACCTGTAAATGGGTTTTTTTTTTTTTTTTAAGAAGATAGAAATGGCCAAGAATTTGTAGATTCAGAAGTGGACTAGGTGGATGTTTGTTGTAGAAGTGTTTGGTGATTGTTGATTCTAAGCGGAGGTGGACGTGTAGCTGTGGTTGAGGTTATTTCCCCGTAGTTGGAGGTGGCGCTCATCTCCATATCTGAAATGCATTCAGCCTCTCCGTTAGCTTGGTGATGGTGTCGTGGTTCCACCGCCTGAACTTATTTAGGCTCCGATTGCTGCAAGACAAGGTGGAGGTGGAAAACTAGTTACGCTCCTCGTTGACCTGGTGGTGGTGGAGTTGTAGGTTGAGAAAGATATGCTTTTCTAAATCAAAAAGTTCAGTTTTGATTTTATTTTTCATTTGGATTCCATTTAACGTGGAGAAAATAGTAGTGAATGTGGCAATGGCTATGGATTGGTGGCGACGACGAAGGTCGAGCGACTATGGGCGACGTTGGGTAGCAAGGTTTGGTTTTGGGTAGTGGTGAAAGATGATGATGATTTTTCATTTAATTATTTTATATGGAAAG
>CAIGRB010007227.1:0-15070 GCA_903798255.1 Fraxinus quadrangulata | reverse complement strand
ATCTTTTTGAATAAGTTCCTTCCCATCGATCCATCTTTAACTGCTTTATTTCATATTACCAAAGATGGAGTCCTACTATAATATCTCATGTTGTTCCATATTTACATGCCTTCAATTGAATTTTTCTAACTGCCTATATTAACAATACTTTGTTTATATTGTTAGCTTTGCAGTAGGTAACAGAGGACTAGCTTTACAACATTTCGTTCTCGATCCGTTGAGGTTGAGGTTATCTCCGCTTATCTTAAATCTTAAAGCTGGAATGTCTGGCAATTTAGTCTCACTCTTGAATTTCATATGCCAGTTTAATTTCTGTCTATTTATTGTTTAATATGTTTTGATATATATGGGATGTATGGGATGGGCAGTGGCTAGATTTGATTTTTCATGGGGTGACGCCGAGTATCATCAAGAGACTCTGGAGAATTTGAAGGCTGCTATTAAGAGCACTAAGAAGCTCTGTGCTGTATGTATTTTCATTCTGAATTTTAACTTAATAATGGTTGTTTTGGGTATTTTAAATAAATATTGCTAATGATCGGGGTACATAAATTGGAAAAGGATGAACCTTGAAGAACTACTTCTAATTTCTATGTTTTTATTGCGACGAGAAGTGAACGTTATAACTATGTAGTTTTTGGGTCTGTTGATTTTTTTCTTTTCATGCGTACACGTTTTATTAATTATTTATTGAATTGATTCGAAACAAAATTAAGAAAACAAGAAAGTCAAATTTCAAATCTTAAATAAGTTTGTAGGAAAGAAATAAATGTAAAAGCAGAGTTGCTACTTCAGTTTCTAGAATAAAGTAGACATTGTTGGCGGTTTCTAGGATTGACGAATATAATTCCAATTGTTTTTTATCCTTTTATTTTGTCTTTCAGCTGTGTTAATGGGATTACTTATTTTTGAATGCCGGAGGAGCATGTTGGCTTTTAACCTTTGCAGGTTATGCTTGATACAGTGGTCGTGAGTTACAGATTGTCAATAAAAATGAGAAAGCTATAACACACAACAAGGTTATCCTGACACCAAATCAAAGTCAGGAAGCAACTTCAGAAGTTCTGCCCATCAACTTTGTTGGACTATCCAAGGTTCAAATTTCTACCTTTGACGTGATTTCATTAATACTCACCTTTTTGTTAGATCAGTACAGATTTAAGGATTATTTTGTGTGTTATTACTGTTAAAAGAAGATGATATAGTTTAAATTTCCAAATCCAGTGATCCATAATGCCAGATTCCTACATCTGTGGAAATAGTTGATCTGTCGGGGATTACTATTATTTGCTCGTGTTGGTCATAGTGATAGAACTACTTAAAGCACCACATTTGGAGATTGATGGTATTTAATCATTATTCTCATTTTTAGTTCCCCTATATATAAATTCTCAATATCTTTCAAATTGCATAGGTTCCGTGAAATGCACATGAAAGACATATTTGCGAAATGTATTCCTTACTCTCTATTTTTTACTTGCTCATTAAAATTGTGGCTTATATGTTGGTGCCTGCTCAAAGTTAAAGTCGCACCACAAAAAATGCAGAAGAGAGTTCTTATTTATGCAAAGCTTTGGTAAGAATAACAGCTGATTATGGTAACCATAAGTTATTAGCAGTGATACAACTCATTGGAAGAGATGAAAGCTAGCATGCTTCTTTTTTTGATTGCAGTCTAGGATGGGGGTCTGTACAAAATAATGAGTTGGAGTATTTCAGTTACTGTCACAATTTTTAACTACCAATTCATATAAAATTGTCAAAAAAAAATTGGAGGATTGTAGCCTTTTTGTACCTATTTTTTTTTCTTTTGAAGTTTATCTTTGTGGTCAATAGAGTAAACCACTTTATTGTGTCCTTGACAAGGAACATTTGTACATGGATTTATTCTCTACATCAAGTTGTCTGTTAGTTTTTATTTTAAAGTTCAAATTTTATCTTATAATTATTTGGAGAAAACTTTATTAGGTGATATTCAAGAAGAATCATATTCATCAAGAATTTCTGATTTGTGATGTTTCTATGTAATTATTTTGTTGTTTGTTTTATCAATGTACTAACTGCCACACCCACAACTTATTCATATGGGATTTTGTTACATGTTTTTTTTTTCTTAATTGGTGATATTGCAATTGATTGTATTTCTGCATCGATCTTCTAAACTATTTGTTTATGAAGGTGGTTATACAGGAACGATTCGTGTGCAACAGTCTAGAAAATCAGAAGGGGAGAAACTGATATATTGGGCGGAAAATGCATGGACAAACCAATGGATGTTGCTGGCAGATGCACAGGAGTTATCTAAATCGTCTCCCAAGGTGGCATTCATAGACGCTCAAATCTATAGTGTCGTGTAGTTTCCTGTAAGTTTTTCAAAAGCGATAAAATATTTTTGAGTCAGAGCATTGCAAGGATCAATATGGCTTTATATCTCATTATCTCTAATGTATTTTTGCAACGTCAAAGTTTTTGTATAATGCAAATAGTGATGTTATACTTCAGTGTTAAGAATGTTGAAACACAACTCCAATATATAAGTAGGTTTCCAAACATAAATATATTTCTATACTTACAAGATAACTTATCCAAACATGTATAACTTTACTTATTTTAATTATAAGAAATTATCTTTCTAAATAAGCCACATCAATCTAAAGATAATCCCTTTTCCACAAAAAATAGATATTTTCTTGTACTAGCCATGTTAGCATTTGAACATATCAACCTTGACGACTCAAATAATACTTTAGCTTTCATTAAACACTTCAGTTTTCGATGAAGATAGTCTTATATTATATTGGTAGGTGATTGTATTGATAGTTGCAGTCATTATATCAAATCCTATATTAGAATGAACATGAAACTTATTACAACACAATTTATCATTAATTTCAGAGTACAAATTTTTGTTCTTCTCTCTTCCTCTTGTTAGTTGATCTGAAATTGAAGTTCATCAATGGCTTCTTAAAGAGAAAGAGATCAAGCTGATAATCAAAGATTTTGTCCCACTCTACCTCTAAATTTAAAAGTAATTGTAATTTAAAATTTCTTGGTGTTCCATCTAATTCATGATGGAGACACTTGTGCTTGATAACGTAGCATCTCTTCAAAATGCTACAAATGTTACCAGAGACGTAGAGTATGAGCTTGAGACAGATCAAGAAGGAAAAGTAAGGGAAATTGTTATGGACAATGTTGATTTAGAGCCAATGGTATATTGGTATGTGTCATTGCAAGATTATTCACTAGAATATATTGCTAGGTTGTACCATTGATTTTGATTATCCTTGTTATATGCGAATTATTTATTTCTCCAATGTGGCGAAGGATGCTGAATAGGTCACTTTTTTTTTTTCTTTTTTGTGGAATAGATATTATATTTGCAGTCTATTTAATTATTTGTTATATTTATGTTTTAATGAATTAAGACAAATCACCTTTTCGTTTTTCATCCTATTTATGTTGCTTACTATGGTAATAATTTCCATTGGGTATTAACGCATTCATTAATTCTTCTTGGTTAGTGGCAAATGCTATAAAGTACTATCATCAAAGTTGCCTCGTCTAATTGATTTTTCTTTAGAACACAATGGATGCAGTTTATAATCTTACTATTTGACACAAACTTTTAAGCTCCATATACAATAAATTTGTTTTAAAGTTTTATTATTTTAGTAATAGACAAAACAAAATAACATAATATGATTTTTCAAAAGATTGACCGCCTAATTTTTTACTGTTGTAAATGATAACATGGGGACAAAGGAAGTGTACACTAACCTTCTGATGTAGTTCAGAACTACAAATACAATAATAATAAGATGAAACGGATTGCTTTTAAGAAAACAAATGCATTTTCTTATTTCATGAACAACCAAAAACCTTACAAGACATTTTAGAGTTTAAATATGAAAAGAACAGATAACATATTGGGCTAGCAGTCCCTTAATGGGTTGGGCTACAAAGCAAAATAAATAAATACTGTAAATAGTAAACAAAAAAAATATAAAGTACCGTTTTGACTTAGTAAACGAATTCAAATGTCCAATATCCATCATACATCACGACATAGCGATGAGTTCAATGGGAATCATCGCGAGCTTTCCGGAATGGGGTCATGGGCTCAAAATGGACACTGTATGCAAAAGTTACGTCATTTTCTTCAAACGCTAACTATCCAAGCGTTTCAAATACGCAAGTGCCTGTTCCCCACGCTAATCTCATCACCTCCTCTCTTTGCTGTAGATACCCCGCCGTTGAATATGTCCAGTACTATTTCATTCTCTGACTTGGTGGGCTCCATGCTAATGTTTCTCTGGTTCTATTGAATATTGTTAGAGTTCATCTTAATGGAAAAATTCTTTAGCCATGTCTGGTTTTCACAAAATTGATTACATTCCCCTTTTTCCTTTTTCCAATTTCATGTTGTTTTTGATATCTTGGATGGTTTTAGTTTAAAATTGTGGGTCGAACATGCTGATTGAAGTTAACTGCTAAGGATTTTAGAGTATGTATTTTAACCGGTATAATAGTACATGAAACTGCATTTAACATATTAAGCTATAATTTAGGATTCTGCATGGTGCCTATTGACATGAAAAACCGTTTTTGATACAATCGAGTGCACATATTGTTATGTTGTATATCTTGGTAATTTTTAGTTATTATGACCATAGTATGAATTAGAGACTGAGCTAGAAAATTATGTTAAGGTTTGTTAAATCATATTTTGAACTAGGCTAATGTGTATATATATAAAGGTTACCCACGAACTTTTGTATGGACAAATGGCCTATCGAACTATAGGTTCATTCCCAAATATTCGTAAAAAAAATCAAAAGTATTCAAAGAAAATAGACAAATTTTAAGTTAATTTCAACCAACTTTTGAATATCTTACACATTTACAAATGAATTTATCTAAAATTTATGCACACTTATTTTTAATATTACGCAACTAATGTGCAACGTACGTTCGTCCCACTAGATATACTCAGAAGATGCAAGTGGGATTACGATGAAACTTCATCTAGAATCCATGCGCTTGAAACCTCAAAAAACCATTTTCTTAACATTTACTAGAACCATAGTTTTCCGTGTAATATTTTAAGGAACAAGAAAAGAAGTCCTATTTTTAAGTACAAGAATATTACTCTCCTTATTCTCCTATGTTTTCAAAATGATTAGACTTTTGGATAACAAGGCCATTTATCTCAACTTCAATTTCGACAAATTTGATAATTAGTCAATGTGTAATTATCAATAATTTGCATTAGAGCCGTGCTAATTAGGTTTGGTATTTGGTAAACCATTGCATCATCATGACGATAGCATTTATCAGCATAATGCCACAAAATATGATAGGTGTTTCCCACTAAACATCTTAGTGTGATCAATATAGTAATATACAGCAGGTTTGAATATTTTGCTAAAATACATTTCGAAATAGTGACTTGATGAAAAATACTTGATTAAAAATAATGAAAATTTTTGAATTTACGTGTAATATTATTTTATTGAAAAATGTATGATTAAAAATAAAAAATAGAAAAATATATTTTAAAATAATGGAGACCAGTCATAAGCTAAGCCTAGAGGTATGTCTTGAAGTTGTAATATTAAAAAATAAGTATCTCATAAAAAATTCATCTACGAATCATTTAAAAAAGATAAAAACATTAATATCTAATATTTTCTGTTTTAAAATAAGAACTAAAAAACCTTATCTAGCATTATTATTATAAATTTTAAAAATGAAAAGATATCTTAAAATACCGGTGTGATTTATTGGCAACAACTCACTAAAAAATTATGAAAGAATAAACCCTGTCAATGACACAAATAACTTTTCTATCGCTCATTAGTGATCACAACACCTTCGATGATTGCTTATGATATCATCAACGATATTGTCGTCGATAATTGTCGATACAGGTTCGTCAATGATAACCTTTGATATCACTTTTGACAATTCTTTTCGAAATTATCGAAAAATATTGATACCGTCAAATCATCTTTAATAATACTATAGACAATAATTCACAGAATTTCTGTCAATAGTCATTTGCTAGTTATTTAATTTATTATTATTTTGAAAAGGTTGGCTAAAATTATTTTAACAATAAATTGCTTGAGCCGTTCCTAGATAATCAAAAGCCAATATTAGCCCATGTTTGGTGTTCATTGTTTTAAAATAAAAAAAAAATTTATAAGATTATTTTCAATCACACATTCACACAATAAAATATTTTACACTGTAAATTCAAAAAAAATTCATACTTTTTAACCATATATTCTCTAAAAAATACTTCAAAACTCTTTTTTGTTTTTTTAATGGACACCAAACAACATATCCCATCAACATTTTTAATTTTTTAATTTTTACCGACTCTTCAACTTGTCTCCATTGGATTACTAAGATTGAACTCAGATTTCGCCATGAAAATAGCTTTTATAAAGAATACAATAATAATAAAATAGGAAAAGCATTGTGTGTGTATGAATTTAAAACCATTAATTCTTGGAAATAGTGTTAGTTACATCCCATCAATTAACCATAATTCCACTAATATTTGGGTCCATTTGTTTAATTATTATAACTTAGAAAATGACATTCCATTATTATGAGATTTGTCTGGTCTTTTTACTTAATTCTATGCTTGTTTGCCACCATGGAGGTAAAATACTCCATTAATGTTCTTAGAACAATGATCCACTTTAGATTTTCTGATGTAAACTATAATTTGGAAAATGACATCTCTGCATTTAATTAGATTATTTTTTTTATCAGCAATTACATTCCAAAATATACCTTGGACCTTTCTACCTGCCATTAATCTTTATCAATATTATCTTTATTCCACTCATATCTCTATCAATGGATCCGGGTAAACTTAACGCGTTTAAGTCTAAAGGAGAAATAAAAAAAAAAAAACTGGCTGTACTATTTAAATGATGAGTAGAGATCATGAACTTAAGAATAGTTCATCACTTATTTGTACAAAAAAAAAAAAGTAAGTTCGATGGAGAAGGTTTCTACATTAAAAGAATCTCAAAGCCAAGTTTATTGAAGTCGAACATTGATTCTAATGGTTATACATATTTAGCTGAATTATGTTGAAAGCTTTCAAAAATACTCTTCTAGTCGCTTACCTACTCGTATAGAGAACATATTGCCGATGTGGAAAGTAGCATTCACACAATATCATGCAACTTCTCTCTCTCTCTCTCTCTCTCTCTCTTGTATAAAACATCGATAGGAGATTAAAATTAGTTTTTTAGTAGATTGTGATAGAAATTTTTGAAATGTGTGATTGAAAAGCTGTGAAACCTATGAAAAATGTGGTTAATATTTATTGTTTGACTTTGACTTTGATTAAAATCTGATTTTAATTTGTATCAAACATGCCACAAATAAGCTCCACACAAACATGATTATCATACTAATTCAATTTTACATGATGAAGTAGACAGTCTTAATTATCATGGATCAGAACATGTATAAATAAATGATGGGAGATGTATTGGGACCCTCTCTTTTGAAATTTGAAGGAACTAATAAGAACAAAAAGATGTTTGCAATCTTCATCCACTTCAAATATTTAACTTGAGACTTCTTCTCCAGCGCGGACCATATATTAATTTGGATTGATAATAGTTCTTGTTGTTTTCTTATAGGCTCATCAAGATTTTGGCAATCCTTTGTAGAGAATATGGTTGTCTACTCATCAAATATAGATTTCATATTTTTCTCTCTCTCTCTCACACATCACACACATAAAAGTGCTCGATGACAAAAATATAATGGTCAGATTAAGCAGGAAATGTGCAGGACTTCTGAACCCATTGTATATTTGAAGGCATTGACAATGATTTTTGTCCAACTTGAAAATTTAAATTGTTCGAGTAAGAATAGCGGCGATATACTTTATTCAAGAACGAGCAGAGTTACAAATATGGAAAGTGATATTTGTACACTCCGAAGTGTACACTCAAGTTTACACCCCCTCACATGGAGGGGGACCACGCACAATATATCATAAATTATTGTATGTGGCCCACTCCATGTGGAGGGGTATAAACCCGACATACACTTATTTCTTATAATTGTATTTTAATTGGTCGTACCATGGTGCTGAATTTATGTAATTCCATACGTTGCTTGCCTTTCGGCTTGTTCTACATCAGTGATTCATGGTCAGACCACGTGACATCGGAAAAATGATTTTTTTTTTTTTCTGGACAACTCTTTTCGTCAATGTTCTTAATAAAAAATTCTTGAAATATAGAAAATTGGTATTGAGAGAGAGTGGACATGGGAGAGTGGCAAGGGTGAAGTGAGGAGGGGAGAGGAGAGGCTACAAAGGTTTGGGAGAAGGGTTGGACTTGTGTGGGTGAGTTGGGGATACGGCCACGGAGCGAGGAAGAAGATCCGTGGAGAATTGTTAGAGAAATTGAAGTATGCTGTTAATATGTAAAAATGAAAATTAGCCCCTGTTTGAAAACCATTACATGGAAAAATCATTTTTGAATAGTGATTTTTAGGAGAATACGTAGTTAAAAAGTAGGAAAAAATTTTAAATTTACGTACAAAATATTTCAATATATGAAATAAATTAAATTTTTAAGTTTCTTAAACTAAAACAATGTTCTTTTCATAATGAAAGAGTTAAGAAAAAGAAAAAATAAAAATAAAAATTGATTTACATCTAACATAAGACAAAAGGGTAAAATGAAAAACATATTATTTTTGTATTTGTCATGTATTTCAAATGGAAAACATAACGACCGAATTAAACCTACATGGATGTATAGTCGTTTGAATTGTGTTTATCTTAATGGTAGATTAGGCTTCTTAATTATATGCTAGGAATACTATTTAAAGCTCATTTTTCCAATATTTTCATTAAACAGTTAATCAAGAAACCCTAACTTCTTTTCCTTTCTTTTCTCTATATTTTGTTCATTGATTTATCAGTGTCGAAGTCATAAATTTTCTCATTTGAATCAAGTCAAATTCGGTGTAGGGTAGAGGTGATTTACATGTTCTACATATTAACGACTAATGGAAATGAAAAAAGAACGGTATTACAATTAATTTTATTTTGACAATTAAGAGCTTGTTTAATATAAATTAAAAATCAATTAAAATTAAAAATATAGTCGTTATTGAGTCTCACTTGTCTAATAAAAATCAATAATAATAACTAATTTTTCAATTTTAATCCGATTTTAATCTCTACCAAATACACTCTAAGTAAGACAACTATTTTTTAAAAGACGATTGAAAAGAAATTGATAAACAAATTGTTAGAGTCATTGCACGTCACCAAAATTATTCAAACGACCATTTATGCCTCTTATTGACGTTTGATTTTCCTCCACAGTTGAGCCGCAATAGTTTATAGACTATTATGTATGCATGTTCTAGGGTAGGCATTGATCCTGCGTGGACAAGAAAAGCAGTAGAAATTAAACACATTCTCCTAACCTACGTAATAAATGAAATGGTCCCTTTTGGTCCAATGTGATATTAATAATTAAATTCGTCTCAATATATACAATTGAGTTTGAATATATTTTTAGGATCATTGATAGATGAAAACATGTTTAAATAACAAAGTTTGCCTTGTTAAGATGGAACGTCAATGCTCAATATGATACTAGAGTCCATCGTGCTCAAACGAACAATTGGATTACGAAATTATTGTTCTTAGACGAGCCATCCTCTTGAAGGGATATATACATGATAATTTTCTAATTAAATAAAGGTGCAATAAATACTAAATAAGGATGGAATCCCAAGGCTCAATGTGGTACTAGAGTCCATCAAATTTAAACGAAAAAATCGTATTTCGAAATTGATTTTATCAAATGAGTCACTATCTTAAAAGGGCATGTAAATAGTAAATTCTAAATTAAATAAAGATGCAATAAATCACAATATATTAGCCACTCATTTCAACCATACATTTTTATTTCTTTTTTAAAGATTTTTGGTTCTATCTAATCTAATGTATCAAATATATTTGCAATTTTCTTTTTTTAAAAGAATAGTTTTATTCAGCTTTGACAAATTTTAAGCATAGTAAAAAATAATCAATCAACCACAAATATGACTTCACATGAGAAAGAAAGCAAGATTCCCATGATAAAAAATTACCATAGATTTGCGTACAACACGTGCAGGCGGCTTAATAAAGATGGAAATAGGCGTACCAAAGGAGACTTGATCTTGGTACATACATATGCATGATGCAATTCTACAAAGTTTGATATTCCCTACGAATTAACAAATATTCGATATCTCTTCTCTTTTTTATCACAATTGAATCAACAAAACTTAAAAAAATTATTAGTTTTCGATTTGTGGGTTGTCTTTTTATACAAAATTAAAATTTTTAATTGGGATGTCTTGAATAAAAAGAAGAGAAAAGCAAGTAAAATCGTGATCGGACCTAGCCACGTTCTTTCTCAAATCCAAAACGAAGTAACTAAAGATTAAAGGGGGCACCAGGAAAATTCTTAATGTAAAACGGATTAGTCTACTATTTGTTGAGGCATCATTTTTGATAGATCAAAGTTTAACGTTGTGACAACAATTGGCATGGTGATTGATAGTGGTCCATAATTTTATTTATGGAAATCTTTTAAAAGTTGAAAATTTAGAGGTCCCACATGAACTAATCATTTAATTGCAAACTTCGTCTTCAATTGTACATTAACTCAAAAGGGTATTGAAGGAAACCTAATTGTAGTGGACCTGCCTCCTATACACCCACCACAAACCCTTTAAACAGATACTCCATTTGCTTCTCTTGTTATAAATACTTGAGAAGAAAACAGAAGTGAACTGCATCAAATTGCCAAAAGGTTCCTTAAACCCCCACCCCACCCCACCAATAGAAGGTGAGTGTTGAGCAAGATGGAGAAGCAGGGCACGTGCATTACTAACTCATGCAAGTCATGTCCAGTTCACTTGATCAATGAGTTAGTCCTTCATGTGCCCTTCTTCCCCATCATGACCACTCGACCTTATTCGACTGGCCGACTACAAACCCAATTGCCTATCCGTGAGTGGCCGGAATATGATGGCATCGAGGGTATAATGATTGTTTCCAGGTAAGTTGTGTAGGAATGTCGTCTTTGGTCCTACGTTTAGGTCATAAACTTCTTTTCTTTTCTTAAAACTTAAATCAATTACATCAACATATTTATAGTCTAGACTGGAAGATTTTGGGGACTTCCGAATTTCTAATCTTATGATCTACCCTTTCAAACAAGGGTGTGGTTGAAAGATCAATATCTAATAATTATCGGTGAACTAAAAAGTCTTGAACTTTCAGTTTCGTGGGATCCACACTTACTACTAACTACTCATTTCTATCACATTAAAATTTTATAACTCATAATGAAATCCAAACAAACACAAGTCAATTGATATGATTAGCCTTTTAGAACAAAAGCATGGTTAAAGATGTTTTTTTTTTTTAATAACTTGCAATGCATGTTTATAGCTATGGGACCTCCAATTCCATTTCTAAATTTGGTGGCCCTTGATTATGTTGACAAAAATGCAAATTATTTGTTTGGTGGTTGTGCATTTCAAATAATCGGTGATTGGCAACAGCATCTTTCAAACTTAGAAGTATTTGTTGAAGTTAGTGATACATGGACCATCTGATTTTTTTTTTGTTCCCAAACTGATACTAATTACATGTCCCGTATGATAGATACTTGACTTAAAATGTACCACATTTCTTGGGGAATCAAGAAAGCAGCTGACTTGATTGGTAAATTTGTGTCCTCATGTGAGGAGCTTCAAGAAAGTACAAAATTTCACACAAAGAGCATAGTTGGTAAGTAGTACTCGACTCTACTGATTAAACAATACAATTAGCCCCTGTTTGATGGGGTTAAAATAAGTTTTTAAGTAAATTTTGATAAAAGTTGATGAATTATATAGTTAAAAAGTTGTGGATCCCATAAATGTGTGGTTAAAATGAGTCAATGACTTTGATTTAAATTAAAATATGAATTTTAATCTCTACCAAACAGGGACTTAATAAAATTTTAATATATTTTTCTTCTTTAATACTGTCATGTACTATAAAGTCCCCCTACCAAACATATTAATTAGCAGTGTGTCACAAGGCTGACTCTTCAAGTCTGTATTGAAATCATGCATGGCACCTCAAGGTCTTCCTAACCTAAGGTTAGCCTTACTCCATCTTGAGCCTTATTTGAACCTACAAAACTTAATTACTAGAGTGAAAAAAAGGGCAAACCAGCATTTTTACCGTTCAATGTACGTAATAATACAAGGAGCTTCAAGAACAAGAGGTGCAAAATGGCAATATAGCTTATTCGAAGTGCTGTATAGTATAATATCCCACCTATAGAAGAAAAACAATTTATGCACTCAGTGTCATGCATACCATTGTTTAAATGGTTTAGTGGCACTATGACTGTGTTCAACTTAATTCAATAACATAGACAATAAACTAATACCATGATGAATACTAAATAGACAGATTTCGAATTCACCTTTTCACATTGAAATATTATAGTTTCATGGACTTTGTCTTGCAGAATAAATAAAGACCCCAATCCAATACGTGTAACATGGGTAACAAAACTATTTAGGGATCGTTCTCTTTGTGTTTTAATTTTATATTTTGAGTTTTAAATTCATTTTGGATTTTGTGTTTTTGAGTATCCATTTTGAGATTGTTGAAAATGAATTTTTTTTGGCATTTTGAAAAATTGTTTTGAAAATACCCAAAATGCGTTTTGAAAATTTTGGCTTGATTATAACTGAAAACACCCAAAATGACAAATTTATCGTTTTAATTTATCGTTTTGAGTTTTCTTTTTAAATTTTTAACTTGTTTTCAAAAACGCATTTTCAAAAATAGAAAAGAAAACGCATTTTCACTATTTTGGAAAATCGAAAATAAAAAACGGATTGAAAATAGTAAAGAGAATAGACACTTAGAGTTTGAAAAGGAACCCAGAAATCCCTTTACCAAAAAAATAAAGAAATAAGTCAGATTTTTGCTTTTTTAATATTCTTGGCTTGAATTTTCGTATGGACTGATTCAATATGATAATAAAGCATAAAAAGGTCTTGAATTTAAGTCTCGTCATTGTCCATTTACTGAAAATTCAGATGCATGTGAGGACTTTGAAGTGGAAATGATTTTGATATGTTGAATCCACCTATATAAATAAATTAATCTACCCACATCTCACAATTTTCTAGATTATAAGGTGGTTTAAAGTTTTCAATTGCTAATGCATTTGCTTTGGATGCCAACTTCGTGTTAACATTTGCTCCTTAAAAAGGAATAATACTTTTATCTATCATTATTTTGTACTCTACATTTTTGTCTTTCCTTAATTTATTCTTCTTCTTTTGCTACCTTTATTGCCATTTTTGATATATAGTATAAAACTTTTAGTGCCATTATGATCACACACTGATACTTCATAATGATCGGTCCATCTACCAAGTTGGACAAAGAAATTAAAATGGCATTTTGTTTCTTGAATAAACTTGGCTGTCCACATTTCACGGGGCATCATCTAGCGAAAAAAACGTGAATTCATATAATTGAACTATGACTGAATCTTCGTTTGTTATTATTGTAGCCACAAGCGTTAAATTGTGCCCCAAACTTGTTAAATCTTCATACTTGATCTGACTACTTAAAACTTCAGTCTTCGGTTGTCTATAAAAATGGATATGGTGTTCAAATTGTATTACATTTCTCAGATTTATATTCTTTTCTTTACAATAATGGCATGTTTAACAAGTCGGACTACCCATGATTAAAGAAGATGAAAATGTTAAAATTAATTAAGTGTCCTATTGAGTAGAAGATTAAAGGATATGACATGATGTATTGGTAGACCCTAAATATATAGTTATCATGTTGAGTAGAAGATTAGTGATGGGTTGTGATGCCAATTATATAAGTTGCATTCAATTCGTTGCTTCTGTTGTAGTTTGGCTCTACAAGTGGTATCAGAGCTTTCTTGGTGACTCTTAAGTCCTTCAATCGAAGGTTCTGGGTGTGGAAATTAATTTCACAACCAGATCCTTTCAGATTTGATTTTCTTGGAGAAACCTTAGATTCAATTTTTTACGAATCTTGGTTTTCTGGTGGTGATTCCTGAGAAAATATTGGTCCTTTGGCGATTACTTGCTGGTTCTTGGTGAACGGACTCAAATACTTGGCTTCGTGTTGGTTGTTCTGTTGAATCCTTGGGTATTTGGTGGTGGCTTCTCAAAGCTTTTGGTTAAAATTTTCTAATCCTAATTCTCATGTTATTTGATCTTGAATGTTGTTAATACTCACCGTTTCCTCTTTCTTGTTTCTTCTTATTTCTGGTATTTACGAATTATGCCTTGACCTGGGGTCGTGAACTTCACGGAATTCTGATGAATTCTAACATGCAGGAATTTGAGGAATTCCTCATATTAATCTGTTTAATATTACTGCAGTATATTTTGTGCTTTACTGTGATTATTAGTTTGTTTAATATCACTGTTGATTCTTTACTTCACTATAGGTATTAGTCTACATATAATCACTGTTGGTTTTTTGTGTTTCATCGTGTTATGAGTCTATTGAATTTAGCGATATTTCATTTCTATTTTTTGTATGACACAAAGGATTAGTGTGACATTCTATTGCTATGAAATATCTGTTTTTGCCTTTATGTTAAATTGTGACCTCGAATCTTTTTCTTGTGTTGATTAAAAACTTCAAATGACAAATATTACGTTTGAACTTGGAGTTTTTAATGGAAAATGGAATTTTCCCATTTGGCAACAAAAAATGAAAGGGGTCCTAGTTCAACAGAAAGTTTTTAAGGCTATAACTAGTGAATTTCCTAATACTATTACTGATGATCAAAAATTTGAATCTAATGAACTAGCATATACCTCTATAATTCTTCATTTGTCTGATCAGGTGTTAAAAAAAGTTGGTAAACAAGATAATGCTCAGGCATTGTGGGAAGAATTAGAAAAATAGTATATGACTAAGAGTCTACCTAATAAA